>JANHFQ010000878.1:132700-144940 GCA_032468035.1 Aparallactus werneri
TCTTTTAATTTCTTGGCTGCAGTCCCCATCTGCAGTGATCTTGGAGCCCAGGAAAATAAAATCTGTCACTACTTCCATTTCTTCTCCATCTATTTGCCAAGAATTGAGAGGGCCGAATGCCATGATCTTAGTTTTCTTAACACTGAGTTTCAAACCAACTTTTGCACTCTCCTCCTTCATCAGCATAAATTCAAAAAGAAAGAATGAAAATTTAAGGCTAAATGCTTGGATTTCTCCATTGCTCCACTGGCTGAAGTTATTTTTTGCTTATTTAAAGTAAATATTTACTTATTTAAAAACATTTTGCACTCAGATGCTGGCAGAATTTTCCTTTGTCTCCTGTTCAGTTTCAATTTCAGCACAGCCTGATTCTGCATGAGCAGCTGATGGTTGGGTAGATCGGAATAGCCCCAATCAGCTGTTGTAAGGCCCCTCTGGGGCTTAAAGGCAGCTTGCACCATGCAGCTGATCTTCTAAGGACCAGGTATGGTGCGGAAGGTGAAAATGGTGGGTGGGCAGGGCTACATTCAAAGTATAAGGTGCACCCTAATTTTCTGGCTCTTTTAGGGGGAGAAAAAGTGTGTCTTATACTCTGAAAAATACAGTAAGTATTACCTTCTTCGCAGGATTTCAATTTTTATCACCATCCTTCTTATTCCCAAATATTTAACACTAGGAACAATGACATGACTGTACCATGAACATAATTCAGAATCTTTTTAACCTGACTTCCACTGATGTATCTTGCAAATCTCACAAAAACAACTTATCCCCACAAATTTTAAACTTCAAGGGTAAAATCTGTCCATCATTTTTCCATTCATTAAATTTATCTGTTTAATGTGAAGAAGTACTCAATGTGACTAATAAGAATAGAATTTAAAGCTTCACAAGATGTATTAGTGTTAATGTTAAAATTAAACACTGAATAAAAATGGTGAGTTTCAAAATTAGATAAAACTAAACACATTTTCTAAATGCAAAGATGGTTTAGGGGCGAATTCAATTCAAGGTATTATTAAGACATAAAAGGGAAGTGTATCAGCTTTTAAAAACAAACCAATGATTTTTCTTTGGCCTGCTATCCAGAAAAAATGCTTATATGATAACTCTATATGAATGGCTCCAAATAAATGGAAAGATAATAAAAGCTCTGTTCACACATGCAGTTTTTATTACCTTAATAAAAGGTAAAAGGGACATTCATTTATATAGAGACTGGAAAGTTGATGTTTTTCAATTTTATAAGACTGTGGATTTTTTAAGACACTGAGTGAGGTCAATAACTAGAAAAATGTTGCTGTTACTGCAGCTTTTGGAGAGGGACAGTAACCAATAAAATATATAATGCACATGAACCAAGAATACATTGGGTATCTAAGTAATATAAGCTCCTTTAAACTGTCAGTTTTAGGATGCGTATACAATCAGGTTGCCAACAAATCCCTTCTATGGATATCTGGAAGCCCTTGAGCAGGCTAATTGGCTAGATTTTCTAGCAAACACAATCTGCTCTCCCCCCCCCCCATGTTTATTGTTGGGAGGAAAACTAGTTTGAGGGGGGGTTGTTCAGTGAATTTTCTCAGAAGCATCAGCTGGCTGTGGAGATTCGGAAGGAAAAAATTACAGTAAGTCCACTGATCTTGTGACATGAAAGTTTCTCAGCCATAAGAAGGAACGTAATCTAAACCATAGTTTAGATTCAAAGAGAAATTTGACAAATTATGGATCAGGGAGCTGAATTTATTTTCCAAGTGTTTTATTTTTTATTTTTATTGTTTTATTAAAAGTTACCTTTTCACATACATCTGACAACGGTTCAAAACAGATTTCCAAGCTTATTAGCATCCAATATATCCATATAAAGTGGCAAAGAGTGAGTATTTTCAAAGCATTTTTCCTTGAGGTTATTTTTTCTTTTTGGATGGTCATATCCATTGCTCCTTTGTTTCCACTTCTGTCTGAATCCTGTTTTTGTATAATATTCACCTGGGTTTTCTAATGAATTCTGACTATCATAAACCAACATTACTGATGCCACTTTGGGTCTTGGGGAGATGCAATCTGACAACATGCTTCCGAAGGCATAAAGTTCTTCTGATTGTCAACATACTGGATCTTAAGTTCTCCTGATATTTTTAAACAGCCGAAGTGAGAAGGGCAATGCCCTTATATCGCAAGAAATAGTTGAAAACAAATATAAATATATCACACTGTCTAATCTGATTAGGTGAAGGTGGCAGGCAGAAAAGCAGAAGAAAACCTTCTAAAGGGCATGGCATAAACAAGAATTATTCATGGGTTACTACAGAAGACATCCCCCCCCCCCCCCAAGTTACCAAGGCTGGCAAGAGCCATTCTCAACCAGCTGTCTTAAATATAATTGTTTTTCTCAGTTATATTTATACTATACAAAACTATTACTCAGGAAAGTAGGGTAAGTTCTAACAAGTGATGTTTTGAGCAACTTCTTCTAATGCTTACTTTTTTCCCCTTATGCAATTTCCTTGATACTCCTTTTATTTAAACTCTAGCTGGCCTAAAATATATTTTTAACATGCTGTCCCCATGAATATTCTGGGATTTATACAATTTTCCTTAATGCTGCTTAATTCTCGTGGTGCTGTGGACAATTGAGAGGTTCATTTGATGATTCCATGCAATGTAGAGAGGATGCTGGCATCACTAATACAATTGGGAGGAAAAAAAACAGAGTGAAGTTTCTATAAAAAGAAAACATGTTTAAAGTGCTGTCAATTCAGCACACTGAAAAAAAAATTACAGCTATAAGGCTGATTTCACGCCTCTAAGGGGGTCAAGCTGCCTCAAGATATTAGATTATTTTTAGAACAATAACAAAAGGAAGATTTCTCAGCAACTCTCCTTTATTTGGCTTCAGTAAAAGCCATAACTTTGCATGGAGTTAATTTGTGTTCTTTAAAGCCACGGGATTTTGAACTTGTGGGTTTCCTCCTTCTTTCACTCTGCAAATATGAGATAGACTACGGATAGAAAATGGGGAGAAGAATGTCAATCTGATTTTTGCCTCCTTTATTGAAGAACGGAGCAATGTGATTAATAACAGGAGACACTATGATCTACTGCTAAAATGCTTCCAGATGAAGTCATAACAGTCAGTGAGAAATGTTGGCTTGGAGTTGGGGGTGAGGAAGGACAACTGGAATGCAAATATGCCCGGTTGCTCATCTAAGGGGTTGAAAAAGAGCCAGAATGGAGAGCTGCTCAAAGGAAGGAAACAGAGGTGTGGGAGAACGAGAGGAAATTTGGAGACTTTTTCCTACTTATAAAAATTCTACACACCAGCTGGGCTTTCAAGTCCGATGCCAACCTAAGAGGTGTTTTCCTGCCTCCAAGTCTCCTGCAATTTTCCTTCAATTTCAAAGGTATACTGTTACATAGCGTAGAAGTCTATAACAGTTTGAGACAGGGCATTCTTTTTCGATTCTGCAAATTTATCCGGGGCATGCAAAAAAGGAGTTATGTCCCGAGAGCAATGTTTTGCTTTTCTAATGCCTTCGTCCTCCTCTCTGTATTGACCAAGGTGGTGAATATTCATGGAAATGAGGAACAGAAATAGAAATGTGAGGCTTTTATCATTCGATCAAACTAACACAAACTAAGCCGCTGATGTTATTTTAAATCATTTTCAGCACACAGTGTGCAACAGTTTTTTTGAACAATTTTAATACTTTCCCTGTTTAATTTAGATAAGCAAGGTCTGTTACCAAGTATTAGATCTTTCACTACACATTTGGCATAGCTTTAAAAATGAAAAATAAACCCACACCCATGGAATGAAAGGCCACCAATGGCTGTTAGTCATATACAATTTGTGTGCATTTTTCTCTAAATCTGTGCATGCCTAGATTCAAACGGAGTGCATTAAATATCACTTCTTGCACATCTTTGCTTTTTATTCAGTCTTCTAGGGCAATTCATGAATGTATCCCTTCATTACTATGTGAAAATTATGCCAGCCTTGGGGATAGGCCAAATTCCTCCATCAACTTCCCAGTATGGCATCTATTTAATCCAGATCTTTGATTCTAACTATTCAAGATAATAAATATCCAAGTTCCAGATGTGCCATAGATACAGATTGGTAATGTGAACCATTTCAGTACCACAATTCTACACTGAAGCAAATTTCATTGGGTTTGATGAGCTTCATTCTTAGAAAAATAACTTCAAGATTTTAATCTTGTTTACCTCTAGCCAACATGCCCTACTGTCCCTGGAATACCCTGTCCAGTTAATAGGGTATAAAATAAAGCCATTTTAAGCACAACTGAAAGTTTATAACACAGCATAGATGTTTTTTCAAAAGACAGCATGAATGGGAATGTTAATTGCCTCAGAATGCAAATATTCATCTTAACATGGTAAAGTTGAGCAATATTGCTCAGCATAAACTTTTTCTATTCAATCAGTTATTTGGCTCTTGATTGAGGCCCTTTGAATCTACCTCCAAAATTCAGACAGGACCAGGAAGAGGAAATAGTCAGGACCCCTACATTCATCCAATTATACCATGATTATCCCCCACAGTTCATAACTTTCCACTTCTGTGTCAATCAAATGTACAATTTTCAAGCAGAGAACGGAGAACTGGAAAGGGGAGAAAGTTCTTACTTCCTTCACAATATTTGAACCTGGGGCCCTGATTAATACTAATTTGGGAAGATCTGTGCATGAACTACTTTTCTAAAAAAAGACTACAGTCGAACAGTGAAATTGGTTGTGATAAAAAAGATCAGATGGTATTTGCCTGGTATGGTGGGAATCAGGCCTAAGGCTTAGAAGGGGGAAAAGGACCCAAAGCGAAGATGACAGCTTTTGGTTCAGATTTGTTGACCACAGTAAAATACGTGGGTAAATCCCATTGAAATGAAAATGAATTAGAATTAAGGTTTACGCTAGGTTTAGGATTAGGTCATTTTGGAGTCAGAGCCAAAAACTGATGTCAGGGATAAATACTTAGAGTTCCTCTAAGGAAAGAGAAGGTGACACCTTCAGATTTGTTTGTAGACCACAGTAAAATACATGGGAAAATCCCATAGCCAATTAAAATTAAACTAGAGTTAGAGTTAGGGTTAAGTTTCCTTGGAGTCAGGGCCAAAAATACATGTTATGGTTAGATTCTTGGAAATTTTCTAACGAAACTGAAGGTGACAGGTTTTTCTTTGGACTTGTTTATGAATCGCAATAAAATACATGGAAAAAAACCCCTTATAAATGAAAATTAAACTAGGGTGGGTATTGGTGTTAGCGTTAGGTCACCTTAGAGTCAGGACCAAAAACTGATCTCAAGGGTAAATTCTTAGAGGTTCTCTAATGAAAATAGAGGAGACAATTTTTCATTCAGATTTATAAAATACATGGGAAAATCCCAGTGGCAATGAAAGTTAAAGTAGGGTTAGGGTTAGGTCTTCTTGGAGTTCTTTCCTTGCAGAAATGGTTCTTCTCATGGAGGTTTCTACTAATAGAAGAGAGTAAGAAGTTATTTTAATTAGCAATCTTCTGGGTTGCTTAAATGCATCTCTGAGCATTCTTGTTTTTTTTCTTTCTTTTCTTTCTCACCAAATGGAAATAAGAAGAGAACATGGTGCAGAGATACCATAACAGTCATTGATCTTTCTTTTTTTCTTAGGAACGTTATGGTTTGCTAAGCTACCATATATGTACTGTAGATACCTTTGGCTCTCAGGAACTTGAACTCTCAAGATATTTTAGTTTGCTGTTGTCTCCACAGTTCACTCCATGCTATTGTTGCTTTGTCCCAAGATAGGTCATCTGGTGCGTTCCAGGAGTTTTGGAGTGCATTTATTGCCATTGCTCATGCTGCCTATGCTTGATAGTAGTTGAAATTTTAAATACTGTGCTGGGAAAACACCAGGAAAAAGGTGCAGTTCTAGGTGAAACAAACCCTCTGTTGACATTTAATCAATACTAAATAATTTATTAAATAAATGAGATTCCTATTCTAAATATATATATATATTTAGTCTATATTATGCATTTATAATAGGTTTATTCCCCTTTTCTTCAGTAAAAATGATCCTGAACAATGAGTGTAAAATAGCAAATAATCTGTGCATCGTTGCTGGTATTTTAATACAAGCAGCAGGATTTCAGTCCTGGGGCCAGCATTATTTCAACATGGAGAGATCCTGCTAGATGGGTCTTTCAAAGTTTACTTCTCTGCAGGGAAGTTCCTTGTATCTTCTTTTTCAGTAGGTGGTTTCTTTGCTTGTAGCTGTGTTTCTTCTTTTTTTATTAAATTGACTAAAGGGTTCATCAAGTTGCTTCCCAAGCTTTTCTTTGTTATTCATTGATTCCAACCCCCTTTCTTAGGATTACTGTTATGTCTGCAAGAAGCATGAGAAAAAATGCTTTGGGACCTAACAGGGATCTTTGGCTCCAGTTTAGCTCACAGTCCCAGGAGATTGATTAGTCATGTGTTGTTTTAAAAACCATCCCTGCAGACAAGATCTTGTTGCTTCAGGCTTGCAAATATAAATTCCCATACCAGGCAATAATATACAGTACTTGGTTTCCAATTGAATTTAACAATTTCAGTCTGCAGATCTGCTGGGGAAAATGCCTTTACTTTTACCATGAAATATATACTGCTGAGGTTACACTGGGTGATATTAATGAAAGTTGAGAGCTTTTAAAAAAAGTTTTTCCTATGACTTAACATGTAATGCTAACTATGAATTTATTACATTAATAAAAAAATATTCAACTAAACATAATTGAAATAAATTTTGTAAACAGCATTGAATTCCTGCTCCAAAGGATTAGCAAAATATTTAGTGTGCAAGGGCTTAGTAATCCCAGAACAAAAAGATTAGAGTGGCTTCTGTCAAGCCCTGTGTATCCAATAACATTAAGAAAACAGAAGCAATTCATTAAGGTATATTTAACGCTAGTCTGGGATGAAGGGAGAATCTTGAAAAAGGTAAGAAGAATTTCTTAGTTAGCAAATCAGAATCAGAATCAGAATCAGAATACTTTATTGGTCAAGTGTGACACAAGGAATTTGTTTTGGTGCAAATGCTCCCAGTGTACATAAAGGAATAATAATAATAATCTAGTAGGATACATACAGCAGAATGAGATACGCCACTTAGTGATGATCATAGCATACTAATAGCACTCAGGTCATACTAGGAAACAAATAGACAATATAAATTGTAAAGATACAGCAACATGATTATGGTCATAAGCGGGATGAGATAGGAATTAGGCAGGATGAGAAGAGTAATAGTAATACAGTCTTAGTAAATGATTTGACAACGTTATGGGAATTATTTGTTTAGCAGAGTGATGACATTCGGGAAAAAGCTGTCCTTGGGTCTGGTTCTTCTAGTGTGCAGTGCTCTACTGCAACAGTGAATTGCAATGGGTCTAATAGCAGATCCATGATTGTTTTCAGGTGGGCCAGCAGAAGCCTTTCAAAGGTTTTCATGACTACAGATGTTAGAGCAATTGTCAGAAGTCATTCAGTTCCTTCATGGAAGTTTTTTTCGGTACTGGGATGATAGTATAGAAGTTAAAACAAGAAGGAACATAGCACATCTCCAGTGACTGACGTGGATGAAGATGGGGGGACAGTTGTTCAGCACAAACTTTTAGGCAGGAAGGAATTATCTTGTCTGGGCCTGGGGCTTTTCCTGGCTTTTGTCTGTGAAATAGACCTTGCACCTCTTCTCTGTAATCACCAGAGGTGGTGTGCCTAATGGCATATGGTAGGTTTGAACAGGCTAGATTGTTGTTGGTGAGTCTGAGATGGGGATTGTGGAGATGGGTGGCAGTAGTTTTCTCCCAAATCTACTGTAGAACACATTCAGATCATCTGCAAGTTGTTGGTTTCTGCATGGGAAGGAGGTTTGCTGTATCAGGTGATATTTTAAGAGTTTTTCACATGAATAACATGGAAAAATCACAAGTTGACTATAATCTGTTTGTTTGTTTGTTTGTTTTTTAACAATATATAATGAAATGTACAGATATAGAAATCATTTGTAATGCAACAAAAGCGGCTTAATTTCGGAAAAATAGGAGTAAGAGATTTGTAGTTTGTCTTTAAAGAGTGATAAAAAAGAAAGGAGCATACAAGGTATTTAGGGATGAGATTGGATCACATTTACAGACATAATTATTTTTTACCGACTGAAAAATTTAAAACAATAGGTCTAGCAGGTGTTAGATTAAAAAAGATTTCTACTATGTGGAGGAAAGGAATGGAATAAAATTGCACACATTAGAAACAACTGAATTAGAAAACAATCCATTAAAAATCTATTTTTGCATGGAGTTAAATGATATTGTTTAAGAAAGCATATTGATTTCTCATTAATTCCAATAATGGCCATTCAAAACATTCTGCTACATTTTCATTCCATTCTTAGGGACATATTATTTTGATTTGTGATTTAAAGGCATGGCAGTCATTGAGTTCTACCCTTCTCCCTTTGATTCCTCATTCAGTGTTGAGTTGATCTATAACTCAACATTGCCTTGTAGAGTCAAAGACATGTGTCAAACCATTCCTCAACAACACACAAGTTAGAATCTGGCCATATTCAAATCACACTGTAATTTATTTTTTATTCATTTTTCTGAAAATAAAGGGCTACTGATCTATGACTCTATCAAGCCTAGTGGGATAAAAGCGTTAGTTGGGTTGGTGGTGGTAGGAGATCTAACAACAAGATAGCATATTGCTTTTTAAAAATGGCACATTTCTTTGCAAGTATTTCTGTATAAAGGAACTTTATACAGGAATGTCATTATATCAAAATGCAATATGTAGATGGAAAAGTCATAAGATACATTATTTCCCTGAGGTTTCAACCAAACGTAAGCCAACATCTTTAAAAAGTAAAGACAACTAAGCGAAGTGTTGAAGGGATTTATCAGTCATCGAAAAAAAAATCTTCCTCAGTAATTTTTTATTTTGCAGTGAAATTCCAAAGTATCAGGTGGATGTTCTTTGGTGTTACTCTTCTGAAAAACTGACCCGGTCTAAGCTTGTAAAGATGTCACGATCATAGCTAAAGGTTATGTGGCTGCAGGCCATTTCAACCTGTTTGTTCTTTGTCATCTGCTGTAAACATTGACAAAGTGTAATCTTCTATTTTCTAGCAAGAAAAGTATCCTGCCCCTGATTTTTTAAAAAATGGAACTATATGCACTTTAAAAAAATTGAGAATGAAAAATAATTCATTTGTTCTAGTAAGAGATTCAGATTGCTGTGGAAATGAATGTCCCATAACAACTATTTGCCTTGAAGAGAACAATTGCCTTTCCAACTCAAATTGACACATGTAAGCTCAGAACAGTCAAAAGAAAAACCTGGTGTTGAAATGGAAATCTTGTGGGATTGGAAAGACAATAAAGGTATTATAGCCTCATAAACTTCTTCACTAACTTTTCCATCATAGTAGATTCCAGAACCCCATCAACCATTGGGACCATCTTTCAAGGTTCTGCTATGGTATTTTGAACTTTATATTTCCCACCTAATTCCTGCAGCCTTGAAATTCAAACAGCTAGATTGCTTTGTAGGTATCTCTTTTGTAAGGCCCTAAAGACTTGGCTCTGCATCCAGTCCTGGGGCCAGGAGTGTGTGCCGTGCCAAATTTTTCAGCTTTCAATTTCCAAACATTAGTTCAAAAGTTGTGACATGCCTTGGCGATTGTAAAAATAGTTTGGTTATTTTAATATAATTTAAATGTGATTGGTAAATAACTACATAAATATTATAACTTTTTAACATTTTGTTTGTTTCAGAGCCCTGTTCATTGGTTGTATTAAGGATTATGAAATATACTTTCTTGGCTGCTTTATATTGTTGCAATTGTTTTTTTTATTTTATTTTAATTTTTGCCACTTGTTGAGATGCATGACCATAAAAATTAAATAAGTAAATAACAAAAAATGTGCTATTTTCATACAGTAGAGGGGAAACATTTATGCATTCATTGTTTAAGTTGCACACCCTCAGCAACCTCCAAGTCCATTCTGAACTCAGGCTTTCATTAGTTTTTTTCCTTGCTCTAGACACCAGCAGAAATGTGGTAAATGTTCCTTAGAGAGATTAAACTTGATTCCATCCATTAATTGAAACAATATTTCAGGAAGTTTGGATGCCCACAAAGGGTGCATGCCAGACCTCCTTATCCAGAGAATCTCAGGGAAATTCTTTTATTCTAATTGTGAGGTAGGCAGTTCCTTTGTGTAATGAGAAAACAAGATTGAGGAGCATTATTAGTAGATCTAAGGATGTGATAAGAACCATTTCCATAGGACCCAACTTTCTTAGCATCAATCAAATGCTGATTCTATGTGGATAATAAATAAGGGAATCGTAATGTAGCCCAAAGAAATCTCACTTTTTCTAGAATAGAAACAGTAAAATCATAGAGTGAGAAAGTAATGCTTTTATTTCAACAATGTACATGTAAGTTGGAAAATCTGTTCTGAAAATGGTCTCAGGTTTCAAATTATTTTCATTTATGCGAAATCCAAGTCATGGAACTTTGAAATAATATATTCTTGGAATTTTCTGGGGAAGGTGGCTAATTATTTTATCATTATACAAAGTGGCTGAAGTGTAGGGCTTCTTGGTGAAAAACAAAAAGTTTCCAAAAATTTCACATGATTTCCATACAATTTTCTATTTCTAGAATGGTCAGGTTACCCAGAATCAGAAGCATGAAAGCAAATAAGCTAAGCACAAGAGACTTTGTATGGCATTTTTATTACTTAAAAAGGGAATATGATCTTTATGTAATTTGAACTGCTGATTATAACCTACTGAACAAAACCCTACTTCAAGTAGGAAGAAAAAGCTCCAAGAGACTCTGTTTCTACATTTTCTTTGAATGTATGAATCTTTGCTTGATAACATTTGTTAACATTTTATTGTACTTTTTAAACTGGATTATTTTGGGGTGTAACAACACATCAATTTTAAGGGGGGAAATGGAATGCAAAAGCACTGGAAAATAAAATAGCCACACAATTGGGAGACAGGTTAAAGTAACTGTTTGCAAGTATAATAGTATACATAAAGCAGCATACATTAGACTGTATTTGGTGCATGCTTTAAGATCTCGATTATCAAATGACAACATTCATTTTGCAGTATGTAGAAGACAACAAGAAAATCAGCAACTTGGCACGCTGACATTGCAGTACAGCATCATTTTAATTAGCTCACACAGAGGACACGCTGAGAAAAAAAGTAGCATGTCATTGAGGGATATACTATTAAGAACAATCCTCCTTGACCTGCCATTTATAATGAGTAGCAGAGTAAATAATACCCCCCTTTAAATCATATGACTTGTGTCTTTCTTATTGTCCTCTGAACTTTGAAATGCAAAATTCATTTGCAAAAATTAAGAGTTCACCAAAATTTAGTTATGGATGCCTCTTCATTGTCTCACTATTCAGTGGATATCTCATCCTCTCTTCACTTATATTCTCTCTCTCTCTCCCTCCCCCCTCTCTCTCCCTCTCCCTCCCTCTCCCTCTCTCTTTCTCTCCTACCCTCCTCCTCCCTCCTCCTTCTCTCCCTCATACATACAGGAAATAGTTTTTAGAAAGTCTTCAAATGTTATTTTGGGTCCTTAGGTATGTACGTTCAGATGTAGGTTGAACAAACAGATGCTCAAAGCATTTCTACTACTACGCCCCTGAGCCATTAAACTTTCCAGTGGTCAACACAGTTTCAGTGTACAAATCAAAACTGTTAACTTGTTTGCAATGGCTTCTTTGCCTTCTTTAGTATTGCAAAATTTTCACTATTATCATCTGCAATATGCATCCTAACAATGTGGATAGCACACAGGTTAGGTATGCTTGTCTCTGCCAATTAAGTGTGGGCTGTATCTTCTCTTCCCTCCTTTAAAGAGATTCTTTCTAACTTTCCAAACTTGTCAGCAGGCTGATAATCAGTCTCTGCATAATCCTGCTTGGAGTTTTTCCCGAAGCCGGTTCTTCTTCATTTTTAAGGACAAATGGAAAAAGGTAATGTCTTCTATGATAGGCTGAAGCTTTTTTTCAGCCATTTCTGCAACATGCCCACTTCTAGTAGCCCCATCTGGAAGCAAGTTTTCATATATATATGAAGAGAGAGAGAGAGAGAGAGAGAGAGAGAGAGAGAGAGAGAGAGAGAGAGAGAGAGAGAGAGAGAGAGAGAGA
>JANHFQ010000878.1:147241-161743 GCA_032468035.1 Aparallactus werneri
CAGTTTGTTAAAATGCTCTCAATTGTGCCTCTGTAAAAAGTGGCCAGGACAGAAGGAGAAAGATCTGCTCTACTCATCCAATGTAGGAAATGCAGATGCTGGTTTACACACTTCCCTAAAGATAACATATAAAGAGACCAAGTCAGATTCTTAATTATCTGCACCTCCGGACACTTAATATTGTTGACCACGTCCAGAATTGCCTTGATACAAAGTGGAGTATGACTTTGCCAGCTCTTTCTAAAATCAACAATTGTCTCCTTTGTTTTGTTAACATTCAAAACCAGGTTATTTTTATTGCACCAGTCCACCAGAGCCTTTACTTCCTCCCTAGAAGAACCTTCATTGTCATCCTGAATAAAACCCACTGCTATCATATCATTCATAATATGATTCATAACAGACTTGGCATACAGTCATGGATAATTAAGGTGAACAGTAACAGATTCAAGACATTGTCCTGTTGGGAATCCATACTGAAGGAGATTGGAATTGGAAACTTTTCTTCCAACTTGCATAAACTGGGACCTATCAATAAGGAAATCCAGTATCCAATTACATAAAGGAGTATTAAAACCTAATAGGCCCAGTTTGTTCACCAAATGCTGAGGAATAATAGTGTTGAACACCAAACTAAAATCAACAAACAGCATTTGCACATAACTATTTTTCTCCTGCAGGTATGCCAAACTAAGATGAACCACACAAGTACTGTAAGTGCTTGAAAATGATTATCTTGACATGATTTGGCCCATCTTTTCAGTTAACAAGGATCTTCTCATCTCCTTCAAGCTGATGTGGACACACATCCTTCCTTCTGGCCTATAGGCATTTTGCCACACCAACATTTGCTATTTTGTTTTGTTTCAGGTCTGAAAACCCACCAGCCAGCTCTGCAAAGTAAGCAGAAGATAAATTTGACAAAGAAGCAGTAAGTCACTTTTGGGTAGGGCACAATGGTGCAGTGGGAGAAATCATTACATGACCCACCAACTGTCAAGCTCTTTGGGGGGGGGATTTTAAATACTCATCACTTGTCACCCATTTTACAAGCTGTGGGATTGGTAGAGTGGAAAGATATATTTTTAAACACAGAGCCAAATCCAGTTTAACTCTAAGCAATTTAAAAAGCATATTTGTAGAGTTAATGCCTTAATAGCTTTAAATACTCTTTTCCATATTAGTTGTCCTGAGTTCAGAAATCAGTATTGAAGACATACTCACTGATCATACACAAAAATGTCAAAATAATTCTGTCAGGAGACAGACACTTTGGAAGTCTCTGCATGTCAAGGAATACCTTACCATCTGGTGACTTCAGACCTATCTTTTCAGGACTTTAAAAAATCTTGTAGAATTTTTGATTCCTACCCCTGCTTTGAACTTTCTTTCAACTGGATGCTTTGCAATATCATCAGTGGCCCCTACCACTAGCTATTTTGAGTTTTATGATTTCATTATTTTTATCACTTATTAATTGCTACTTATTTGGTATATCGATTGTTGGAAGCTGTCTTGAGCAGATTGCGATCCTTGAAGCCTGCCTATTTTTACTTCATAAACACATGCTTTAATTCTTTTTTTTAATACTTCTTAGGAAGATTTTTCATTTCATCTTTTATTCAGAACTATACTATACCAGTCTAACACTTTGGATCAAGGAGAAAATATTCACTTTTACAGGATGCATACAGTCCTTGAATCTTATTCTCATGCTCTATGTAATTCTTAAAAATGCACTGCGGAAATTCTGATACAAAACAGAACTAATTTCTTGCTAATTTTTGATAACATAGCCCCACTCCATCATTGCAAAAACAAAGAGCAGCCAGAGGGTTGTTGAGTCTGATATACCGGTATATCCTTTTTCCAAGCTGACTATTCCAAGCAAGGATAGAAATGAGGGAATTAAAGGAGATGAAGGTGCCCATTGAAAGAGGAAAAATATGTTCTTCCTTTTTTAATCACAACCAGGAATCTACTTTTGAAACATTGATTTGTTTTGTTTCTCTGGAAAGTAACAAGTTGCAAGGTAGGGTAACAACAGTTTCTCATAGCTAAGCAGGGACTGGAGTCCAGGTACTTGGATATAAATTTTGGCAGGTGGGAGATAGAATGGTCACTATTCTGAAAAAAAGATTAGGTATTACACACTGAACTTTGATTTTTCAGAGAAGTGAACTCAATGGTTTTTCTTTCTCTATTTTCCTGAATTAAGCTCTTGCCCTCAATAGTAGTGGAGGGGCATATCAACAAAGTAGCTAATGCTCTTGGCTTAACCTAAAGCACCTATGCTGCATTCTACAGTTTGTAAGGAACCTATAAAGAAATATAAATTGTTTGTGTGCTTGATTATTTCCCAAGAGTTTGAAATGTTACTCATAAAAAGAAGAAGCTTGGATTCATGAACATGATTGTACTATTCACTTTTATGGGGTTGGAATTTACAGGGATTTAGAGTAAACCATTGATATCTAATATTGCCCACTCTTGAAAAAATCATTTACTCTTCCCATATTTCTTCTTAAGAATAATTTAATACATTCTTTTATGTGTCATTTATGATCGTATTCATACTTTTCTGAAGAGCCATGGTGGCACAGTAGTTAGAATGCAGACTGATTCTGCCCACTGCCAGGAGTTCGATCCTGACTGGCTCAAGGTTGACTTAGCCTTCCATCCTTCCATGGTTGGTAAAATGAGGACCCAAATTGTTGGGAGCAATATGCTAACTCTGTAAACTGCTTAGACAGTGCTTTAAAGCACTATGAAGTGGTATATAAGTCTACATACTATTGCTATTGCTGTTTTCTGGCCATTTATTACTTGAAAAATGTGATTCCCAAAGGAAAAAACTTGAACCAATGCATTGTCTTAATGTATATCATCATAATTATACCAGATTCACATTTGAGGAAAATGTTCATGCTTCTGATTGTTAGTGCTGCCTTGACTGCAATGCATTCAAAGAAATAGCTATTTTAGGAAAGTGGTATCATTTACTTTAAAAAAAAACATTAATAATTGTACTTGAGTAACTTCTAAATTAAAGGTCTTTCTTTCTCCAAATGAAAGGTATCTGGATCATTCTTCTATTTTCAAAATAAATCAAAATAAATCTAACTAACATTCTTATGCAGAGTAGTTATTTCTCTTTGTATTGCTTCCCAGCCCAAACTCATGTGAATGATATCTGTGCTCTTTTCTTTCTCAAGGACTCATTCCTATACCATTATTGACACTTTCCAATCAATATGTTTAAGAGCTTTTTTTTCTCCTCCCAGATCAAATGCAGGAGTGATTTGCATGTTTACCTTGATAATATACACTTGTCTCTTTAAGGTGACAGCAGATGGTCCAATCAGAAGTGGCAGGACTAAGTGCAGAAAATACAGCAAGCCTTCTCAGGCTCCCTTAACCATAAAATCGATGAGTTTATGCTCAACTGAGCGATAAGAAATACTCATGAAATGTCCAAGGGTGAATCAGGGTGGCTGGGTTACCAAGTTCCTCTCTCCACTAAGTGCAAAGCGCATGAGTAATGAGGCCTTTCCACATCATCAAAGGCAAGGAAAATATTTATCAGTTAAATATTGTGTCCCCTTTCCTCTATTTCTGTGTCTGAATATCTCTTTTGGCTATTGGTCCTGTTTCATTGTCTTTCTTTTAAATATCTTTTTTTCTTTAATTATAAATATAAACAAAGGAATAAAACTTCCACTACTTTGAAAATATGATTGCTGAGTTTGATTGCAGAATTACTCTTAATTTCTCTGCTATTTTCCTTCTTGAGTTCTCTGGAAACTGACCCAGGAAGCCTTAAAGATATGTATCTTTGCTTTTTTTTAAAAATATTATTATTTTATGGTTCCATTTTATTTATTTTACCTGCAATATTATTATTCCTATTGTTACTAAATCATCAACACCACCCGTAGAAACCTAGCAAGGACATGCATTCTAATTGTAGTGGCTGGCATATAACCTCATTCTTAAAATCTATTGTAGAAACATTAGTGCTCATATTGTTCCTTCTGTTGTACAAGAAAAAAAAGGCAATGTCGCTTGTTACTTGCAAAGATGGTAAGTTAGAGGAACAGAAATATGCATTGCATTCTTATGCAATTTTGCAGTGTAATCTTATCTAATTATAAATCAAACATGGCAGTGTTTACACAGCAAGAAAGGCAAAGTAAGACATAGAGATATAGCTCATGCAATCTTCTACTAAATAATTTTAATTGGACAAGCACTATGATTCTGTATAACTGTAATTCCAGTGAAATTAAATTTCTTTATGATACACTATTTCAATAAGCTTGTTAACATGGGAAATATGGGGTGCTACCTCATGAAAATTAGCTAAGTAAATATTCCAAGAAAGTTTTTTTCAGTTTTCTCATTTCCCAACTTTGCAAGTGTATTTAGGGTCAATTTCCATGAAGGAATAATGCTATCAGTGATAGCCTTGTTGACACTGATGGATTCTGTAGTCACATGATAAGAAAGTGCTGAGAAGTTGATCTGTCATAAGACACTTAAGATAAATAGTTACTGTTATCATATGGGAAGCAGTTGTGTGAAATCTTCTGTAGAAAATGTTTGCTACCAATAACATGAAACATGGAGTTTTTGTTGCTGTGATAGAATCATGTCACAAATTTTTGACCTGACTTTAGTGTAGGTTATACTGGATGTCTAACCCACTGGATACTGAATATTCTGAAATATTTATGCTCACTCTCTGTTCCCCTGTACAAATAACTAAGCATCAATCCTGCATCACCTCAGACATTATTGTGGCTACAAAAATATTGCAGAGACCTGTGACATTAATGTTAAGCCTCATTCATTCATGGAAGTAACATTGTGACAGTACACACAGTAGATCAGTGGTTGCTCATTGAAGACTGTAAGAGCCCTTGTAGAATTCTCTTCCTACACTCAGAGACACATCTGGAGCAAGACATACAGTCTTATTTATGTTCTTCATGAACACTATTACTGAAGATACTGAAGAGGAGTGTACTTATTCTCTGCTAATTCCTTTTTATAGCTGAGTGGTGGCCATTAGTTCTTGTAGTAGAAAATGTCAGTATCTGCAATACCAGTAAACCCCTGATTCTCAAAAGAATCACAAATCCAAGAATGGGAATCCCTTTCTGTTCTGTCCCAGGTAATTATTTATGGGACTGCCATGTTCTTTCCTTCCACCTTCTTTCCTCCTCCCTCGCTCCTTCCTCCCTCACTTCTCTTCCCCTCCATCTTCCTTCTTTCCCCCTTCCTTTTTCCCTCCCTCCTTCCTTATTTCCCCGCTCTGTGTTCCTTCCTTCCCCATCATCCTCCCTCCCTCACTTCTCTTCTGTCTTCCTTCCTCTGTTCCTCCTCCCTCCCCCCTTTCTATGTATCTATTCAGCCCTTATAAGCTACTACCCCATCTCAGCTGAGTTTTCAAACTGCCTCTCGTTCAGTTCAGCTGGCTGCTTCCTCCTAATGGCTGCCAGTCGGCTTAGCAGGGTGGTTGCAGCCGCTCAGCAACCAATCAGAAAATTGAGCAGTGATGATGCCACTGTCACCAGGACTGGCAAAAATAATTAAATCTTCGATTAGATATATAGATGAGGAAGACTCAGTCTGTTTAATTATTAAGGCAATTAATGAGTTCTATGAGTTTTAGTCCTGCCAAAGGCATAAAGCCAACTTGGAATAGTCACTGTCCTTCAGTCTAAGAAGCAGGCAATGGCAAAGCATTGCCATTAATTAACTCAAAGGAACAAAAAAATCTCCCACTGTAAGTCCAAGTACCATAATTAAATCTTGATATAATGACAGAATGATTGCCAAGACTTCCCATTTGATAAAGCATGGATCAATTGAAGCTGGGCAAAGACTACACTGGCTACAGCCCTCACCTGCTGATCAAATAAAAGTTGTGAATCCCTCAAGTTATGGACATGCTCCCTTAGGATAAATAAAGCACCATCCTCAGTAAGCATAGGCGCCATGGTCAGATAAGTGAGCATTTGGACAAAACCAAATCAGTCTTGCTAGAACTGAAAATAAATTTGTTTCATCCCTTTCACTGCCTTACTGTGCCAGACATTGAGCAGGAACAACCCCATACTTCCGGTATTGCAGGAGTAGCCTATAGCTCAACTCCTTCTTCCTCATAACTACACACTGGAACCATTCACTCTGATAGGGGCAAAACCAATCTAGAAGGATCAATAGTCTGAAGTGTCACTGAGATATCCAGTAAGATCCTATCATCCAAGTCCCAGGGGAGGCAATTTGCATACTATGGCATATTTAGTTTGGTTTGCAAAATTACAAATCGTCAAAACAGTTGGCATGGCTACAAGAGGCCTTATTTGAAGCAAACCAATTTTCTTAAATGTCCCAATGACTTTACAGTGTGTACATTCAAATGAACATACTTGGAATGATCTTCTATCCTTGTAGATAACAAAGACAACTTTGTGATTAATTGCATCTTTATTCCATTCAACAGACAGGAGAGTCTGCAGGAATAGTTAATGGCTGCTGCCTGGTTTATTGCAATCCTGTTTTTTTTTCCAAACCTGATTAGCAATTGAATACTGAGAACTGATTGATGGATGCAAAGTTACTTTACAGGGCTATAAACATATTCCAAAATGGAATATACATATTTTTTACTTTAAAAATAACAGCATCACTGATGTATTGGGGAAAGGAAAGAATTATTTACATATAAAATTAAGGGACAAAATCAGAACCTTAAGAAACCTTATCAGATTGCCTATTTACACAATGTTTTTATTATTTTTTAATTCTATAAAGATATTGTCAGCTCCTGTCTTCTCTCTCGGGAAATAAATGCAGTCAAACTGTTGCAGGAACTCGTTTATTTGCAGGAGAAAATATAACAGGAGACAATCACCACAGTGATAAAGAAGGTAACATCGTATAGCTTGTTTCCACGCCTTAAATCCCCAAACTTACAAATCCCACCCTGTGTGTTAACCAATCCCTGGTCACCACACTTCTCCCATTAGTCAATAATTAGAGGCTAATTAAGGGATCAACTTAAGTAAGGATTAATGATTCAGTTCAAACTAGTCCATGCAGGATCATGCTGTTAATCGAGGCTCTTGATTGAGGTTCCAGGACTTGCTGCTCTGGATATTTGATGTTTCTCCCAGGTGCTGCCCCTCCCCAGGTTCAAGGCTGTGTCGAACCGACTGTTGTACTGATGGAGGTTCGACAGGCTGCTCCCATTACCATGGCTCCCCCTGAAATAAAACATGGAGAGGTATCCTATCATCCTATTGCTACCTGGCTTCCCGGGATTGTCTGCACAATACTTGCGTATTAATCTAGGTGCATTCATGTCCTCTTCCAGCACCCAGGACGCATCAATTAATGGATGTCCCTTCCATTGCACCAGGAAATATAGAGTTTTCTTTCTTGTCCATGAATCCATAATACCCTCAATTTCGTAATGTTGTCCTTGGATAGGACCAGGTCATTTAGAAGGTATCCAATCCACTGTTTTAATTAAACTTACATGAAACACTGGATGTACTTTTTGTAATACCATAGGTAACTGTAATTGAATGGTAACAGGATTAATTATTTTTATTATTTTGAATGGGCCAGCAAACCTGGGAGCCAATTTATGGCTTGGGGACCGTAAATTAAGATATTTCGTGGATAAGTACACCATCTCCCCTACCTCGAATGGTCTGAAGTCAGTCCTCTTTTTATCGGCATCCTTTTTGTACATCGTTGCAGCTTTTGGGAGGGCTATCTGTACTGTTTTCCATATGACCAGGAATAAATCAGCCCATTCCTTTGGAGACTGCTGGCCAGGGGAGAGTGTGGACAGCTCCGGGATAGCTGGAAACTCCATACCACTTACTATTTTATATGGTGTGAAACCCGCACTTTGATGTATTGAGTTATTGTAAGCCACTTCAGCAAAAGGCAATAAGTTGACCCAGTCAGTTTGCCTAATAGAGACATAACTACGCAAATACCTGGTGATCATTGTGTTGACTCTTTCTACGGCCCCATTGGTACAGGGGTGGTAGGCTGAACTAATACCTTGTGTCGAACCCACCAGTCTAAGGAAATCCCTCCAAAATCTGGCCATAAACTATACCCCCCAGTCAGACACAATTCTTTTTTGGATTCCATGTAACTGATAGATATGTTTTAGGAACAAGACAGATAATTTATGAGTGGATGGTAGGCCTTTACAGGGCATAAAATGCGTCTGTTTAGAAAATAAGTCAATTATTGTCCATATGACATTTGCTCCTTTACTTGTTGGCAACCCCACAATGAAATCCATACCTACCTCTTCCCATGGTATTGAAGGACTCGCAACGGACTGTAGTAACCCATGTGGCTTACCTGATTGATGTTTTGATATTGCACATATTTCTTTGTACATGATCTTCAATGTCCTTTCTCATTTTTGGCCACCAAAACTAGCATTGTACTAACGTTTTAGTATAACTAAAATGACCAGCTGGTCTAACATCATGGCATCTATATAATACTTTCTTCCTTAGTGTTTCTGGTGCATATATCTTATCTCCCCTCCACACTATCCCATCTGCCCAGATTAATAATTTATTATTTGCTAATTGCCGAGTATCTGATTGTAAAGCATATTCTAATTGGTCTTTTAAGTTCTTTATAAATTCTCTACCGACTCACCTTGTAGAGGAATGGGAGGAGGTATGAGGGCTTGGACGACATCCTCTCTTCTACTTTGAAACTGAGGTTTTCATGAAAGAGCATTGGCTAGGAAATTCTTCTTTGCCATAACGTATTTTAGATTAAAGGTAAACTGTTGAAAGAACTATGCCCATCTCATCTGTTTAGGAGACAGTCTACATACCTTTTGGAGTGCTTCTAGATTTTTATGGTCTGCCCAGACCTCAAAGGGAATAGCTCCTCCTTCCAACAGATGTCGCCAGGTGAGCAATGCCCATCTTACTGCAAATGCCTCCTTTTCCCATAGGTGGGTTTTCCTCACCCACCCTCTCTCTGTGGTTGTGAACTTTTGGGAAGTATATGCACAAGGCTGCAAATCACCTACCTCATTTTCTTGTAATAATACCACTCCCACAACCACGTCACTCATGTCTACTTGTATTATGAATTTGTGATTAGGATCTGGATGGCGTAATACTCGTTCATGAGAAAAAAGTACCTTTAGTTGATCAAATGCATGTTGACAATCTAAGCTCCAGTTTAGGGGTCATCCTGGTCAAGGAGTGATCTTAAGATTTTTTGTTTTTAATAGGTCAGTGAGGGATAACACCACTTGTGCAAAAGCAGGAATAAAATTTCTATAGAAATTCGCAAAGCCTAAAAAACTTTGGAGTTGTCTTTGGGTACCAATCCAATATGGCTCTTACCTTATTGGGATCCATTCCTATCCCGTCACCCAAGATTCAGTAACCAAGGTAGTCTAGAGTGGTCTGATGAAATGAGCATTTAGATAGTTTACAATACAGTTTCTCCTCCCACAATTTTGTTAATACTTGCCTCACCAATACAATGTGTTCCTCCATATTTGTGGTATATATCAAGATGTCGTCCAAATATACTAACATGCCTCTATATAGATAATCTTGCAGAACACTATTGAAGAATTGCATAAATATGGCGGGAGCCCCTTTCAACCCAAATGGCATCACTCTATACTGATAACTACCTAATGGACAGTTAAAGGTGGTTTTCCACTCATCCCCCAACCGTATGCAAACTCTGTAGTATGCTTCTCGTAGATCTAATTTTGTGAAGATTTTTCCTGTAGCTAAAGTAGCTAACATATCTTTTAACAATGATAGGGGATATAAATGCTCCTCACTAATCTCATTCAGACCTAAAGTCGACACACATGCACAAATCCCTGTCCTTCTTTTCTCTAAACAAAACAGATGCCTCTTTGAACCCTAGGAGCCAGAAGGGAGGAATTTGTTGAGATGGGGAAGAAGGGGTGGAAGAAGAGTAAGAAAAACCCCTGCCATATTTAATGGAAACCCATGAATTGAGAGCCACAATTTTACATGCTCTCGGACTCCCTGCTGCCACAGAAAACCCTATAGAAGATTTAAAAACATTAACTCTACAAGGGGGGGAAGTTCAGTAATTGTGCCGAAACCCCAAAAAATTCGGCACCCTAGTGCCGAAGCCCCGAAAATTTTTTTAAAAATCATGAGACTGCTTGATGGCATACAGTCATGCCAGAAATCCCATTCACACTACAGAGCAAAGAATCAGAATTCTTTCAAATCCCTGATGTTAATAATAACCCAGGAGAAGGTACCAGCTGGCAACAATATGCCCAAAGAGACTCTGTGCCCATTCCACATTCACGGATTCCCCAAAGGCAATCCCAAGTTGGGACGAGAAAAAAAAACAGCTGGCCAAATAAAAGAGTGGCTCAGATGGCCATCACGAGGTCACCACACCTGGCCACCCCAATCAGATCACCACCCCCAGCTTTTCAGCCCTGCGCCCAGGTGGGCATGAAGCCAACAGCGAGCCAACAACAAAAACAGAGTATCCCTACAATGCTAGAAGTTAACAAAGCAATACAAACATTAAAAGCCATATACCGCAAAAGTTGTCATTTGCCAGAAAGCCCTGATTCTAAAGAAGATAGCCAGCCCAACTACGTGACTGAAAAGCCCATCCACCTACCTGACGGGTCAGAAGCTGAGGAATCAGATGAGGAAGTCCTCAATCCGGCAACAAAGGAAGCCTATTTAGTGATGATCCCCCTACTGCCACCGTCCCAATGTGTAAAGCCCTCACCAGCCGAACGCCATTCCAGTCCTCCCAGCCCTGCCACCACCACATTAGGTGAGGCCTACCCAGCAGAGAAGCCTTGGGCTCAATTTCCACAGGCCCAGCATCAGCAGGAGCTCAACAGAGGAGTTCTTCCCTCTTCAACAACAAGCGTCAACTGAGAAACATGCAGCCACAGAACAGCATACATGTGCAGTCCAGCCAGAGTGCCTTAGAGGAGTGCTTTCCTGAGGAAGAACCAAGAAGCTGCATACCGATGCCCAGTAATGTATATAACAAATATCAGCACCATGGACTAACACAGCAAAATTACCAGCCAATATACACAGTGACATTTCCCACTGATCTTAAGCATTTAAATACTGCTGGGACCAATTTACTAGAGTGGGCCAGGTGAATTCAAGTAATTTTAATGAAGGAAGGGACCCTATTTATTACTGGTAAAGCCTCCTAGGAAGCCCTGGTCACCACAAACTGAGGCCATTCATGATAAAGCATATAGCACTGTTCTAAGTTCAATTGATTCAGCATTGTACACCAACTTGCCACATGGGTTAACACTAAGAGAACTGTGGATTAAATTGTTTAAAATGTTTAAAATTTAAAAATGTTGGGGCCACAAGTAAGCTATCAAGGGAATTCTTTAATGCTAAATTGAAACCAGGTATAAGTATAAATGAGCATTTGTATAAATTAAACAGTATGAGGGTGGAATTAATTCACAGGGGGAACAAATCACTGAAAACAACTTGATTAGTGTGCTATTAAATTCTTTAGATGCATCCTGGAGCGATTTCATCACCTCCATAGACACTGTAGACATAGAGGTCTTTAATCTTGAACACTTAACAGGTAAACTTATAGCATAGGAGGAATGGAGTAAGAATACACCTTACAAGGACAAAGATACATTTCACAACAGAAGGGGCAATAGCAGGTCTAGCAGGAAAAGTGAGTATATTGACAGAATAAATAACATTAAAAGATGTTTCATATGTGGAGCTAACAATCATTTTAAGAACGAATGTCCACAGAACCAGCCCCCCAGGAATGAATCCTACAGCAGAAGGGGCAACAGAAGAAGCAGAGGGTGTGGCAGAGGCAGTTATGATCAAAGGGAGGACCCAATCAATGGTATAACAGAAGGTAAAGGTAATAAAAACACAAAAGATGATACATTTAAATGGCTTTTAGACTCAGGGGCTACATCACACATAATTAGTGATATGAAATTATTTAAGACACTTAACAATGCAGACTTTAAAGTTAAAACAGCTACAGGAGTACCAGCAAAGGTCAAAGGTTATGGCATAGCCATCATCCCAGGATTGGGAGAATTAATCAATGTCTTATACATGCCTGAGGTTGACAGCAACGTAATTAGTTCAACAGAGTTGTGCACAGGAACAAAGTTTAAAATCATACAAGAAAATGGTGGTGGTCATATTAAGAATAATGGAACTGTAGTAGGGAAAATGGTCATTAAAGAACAACTACCTTATTTTCAACATATAAATATTTCTAAGCCAACAGATAAAGAGAAGAAGTGTAAAGAAATAGCACCTGGACCAGATGAGAGTAAAGCAATGCAGAAGAAATCCAAAACTGTAAGATTTGATTTAATACCATACATACACAAATTGGAAGAAGTAACAAAGGTGTCAATTGGCAAACCAGCACACAATGATTGTGCACTCCTACTACACATAAAATTAAGCCACATAAGTTTTCCAGTAGTCCAGAAAACTATAGAATGCACTCAAGGACTGGTAGCAAAAGATTGTGAGAACTATTTAAACTGTGCAATTTGCAAAAGCACAAAATCAAAAGTTAAGCCTATACCAAAGAAAGTACACAGGACCACACACCACATTTTTCAGCTGGTGTACATGGATTAGGTAAGCCCTTTGAAGCCTTCATTTGGCAAACATGATTAGTTTTTAACATAGATGATGACTTCAGCAGGTTTGGTTATGTATACACATTGAAAGATAAGAGTGAAACATTCCAAAAGTTCAAGGAATTCTATAGATATACAGTATATTAGTCAAAAATAAAATATACATAGAGAGTGTGCAGACAGATCACAGAGGAGAATTTTTCTCCAGAAAGTTCCAGAATCTATTAAGAGAGAGAGGTATTGAACATTTTTCATCTTCAAGCTTTTTGGCTTTCCAAAATGGCATAGTGGAGAGAAGGAATGGAGTTCTACGAACACTTGTGAGATGTGCAAATTGAAGATTCAGGAGTAAACCCAGCATACTGGGGAGAAGCAGTTTTATACATAAACTACCCTTTGAACAGGTTATGGTCCAGTGTACTGCAAAATACACCTTATGAAGTTATCTATGGGCATAGGCCAAAACTATCGCATTTATACATATTTGGATTTTTGGTAGTAGTTAACATACCCAACCAATTGAGGCAAAAAGGGAGAGAGGTGTCAAGGAAACATAGATTCACTGGATATGAACTGGCACAAAGGCATTTAGATTCATGGGGGTAAATAACAAAATAATCATATCAAGGTCTGCAGACTTTATGGAAAATAAGAATTGGCCAAAAAATCATGCAAATGACCTACCCTCACAAAGCATCACAAAAGAAGTAAGCCAGGCAACACAACAGAACACTGTAAACACAGACACAGAATTAGAAATACACTCAGACTCAGATGAACATACAGATAGACGTTTTACATACAGTGAGTATAGATGATTCAGATGACATTGAGCAGAATAAGAGCACAAAGAAAGGAAAGAAACATAAGAAGAAACTGACTAAAACTAAGAATATGAAGGATAGCTCTGATGACAGCTCATCAGAGTGAATGGATAAAAGTTAGAAGGTCCAAATGCAAGACAAAGGGTAAGAAACCTAAGAGACATGAGGAATACATAGCCACTGTTAACAAAATCACTATAGCACCTAAGAATTATAGAGAAGTACTGAAACTAGCACATGAGGAACAATTAAAGTGGAAGTCAGTTATGAACACAGAATTAGAGAGCCTTGACAAATTAAATGTATACACACAAACAAAATTACCACATGATAAGGACCCAATAGGCACAAGGTGGGTTTACAAGGTGAAACCATTAGAAGATAATAAGTTGTCTGACTGGTTACATGCTATTCACTCAATTCAACAGTTTGCTAATCTGCAGAGGAAGGGACAATCAGCACGGGGAAGAAAAGATAGAGGGCACAGTGCTCACCAAATAACAAGGAAGACAGAACTAAGCCACAAAAACAGCAGAAAATTGACGTTCTGTTGGTCTACACTCCCAGCAGTAAGTTGTGCATCATCTCCTCTTCCCCTGTCAAATAGTTATGAGACTTTAATTTTGCTAGAGGACTCCTCTCTGGAAAGGGATCTGCAGGCGAAGGTCAAAGAGAGCCTGTTAAGAGATTTGTCAATCTCTCTGTGTAATGTGAAGGCAAATAGCACTGAGACTTTAAATGAGTCAGCTCTGTGCCTGGAGGTGGACTAGAGCACTCAGTATCTATCTGGCCTGAGGTAGAGCCAGAGTTTTACAACTGTAGGGGATCAGTTTTAGGGCTTGAAAGCCAGTTAAGTGATAGCATAAAGGACTTCATTTGCCGGTACAGCTTACTCACTTCTCACACTGTCTGGGCCATTTTTGACCAGCTTGCTGAGGTGCGGTTAAAGCTGGACTCTTTAAT
>JANHFQ010000878.1:296704-306737 GCA_032468035.1 Aparallactus werneri
CCACAAGTCTTAAAAGTCGCCAAGTCTGGAGACCACTGGAGTAGAGGGATGGGAGGATTATTAACCATGTGCTATAATAAGGGACAAGATCAGGGAGCCACCTTGGAGTGAGGCAGGCTCCTTCAGCAGGAGCCCTCTGCCCTTTTCTCATCCTTTCAACTCGTCAGGCCTCGGGGGTCAGACACTGCAGTGGGAGACAGCCAGGCCAGGCCTCGTGCTTGTTTATTCCTTAACAATCAATCTCCTTCGCCAGAGCCAGCTCAGCTCCGGACAGAGAAAAGCCAGGAGGGGGAAGCCTCCCTTGTAAGCCAGAGCCACTCTCCAGCCGGTCTGGGGGCCAATGATAGATTGAGAGTTCAAGAGGGGGTTGCAGGAAAAAAATCCACTTGATTGTTTAAAGTTGCCAGATTTCTTGAATGCCCGCATGTGCGGGCAGGTGTGGGGAGCTCGGGGCCGTGCATACTTGGGATGACCTGGCCATGGAGGGGCAGCGGCAGCAAGCTGGGCAGATTAGCCGCTTGCTGATGAAGATGCGCTGGATGTGCAGCAGGGGCTTGCAGCCGGGTACAGAGCCAGCCACTGCTGCAGGGATCGGGTGCCGCTGGCTCCTTGCGGCAGCAGTAGCAACAGCAGCAGCAGTAGTTTCCAGTTGGGACCGGGTGCCCTTTGCGCAGCAACTCCGCATTGCTCATAATCTTGCGGCTCCACACAAAACAGCTGAATCAGAGGAAAGGAAGGTGTGTCAGGTATCCAGATCACAGCGAGAAGGGGGGAAGAGAGGGAAAAGGTGAGGGTGGAGGGAAGCAGTCAGCAGCAGCAGCAACCATGCTGCCCGGGGTATAAGGTTTTTTTTTCTGGGGTCTTAGGTGACCCCTGTGAAAGGGTCGTTTGACCCCCAAAGGGGTCACGACCCCCAGGTTGAGAACTGCTGTCTTAATGAATAATTATGTTCTATTATTTAATCTCAGAATGCAATGGCTGCAATGTCAATGACAATTTTTATAGTGAAAAGCAGAGAAGAGATATGTTTTGAAGCAAATAATTTTTGAGTTGATTGCTAGTAAAATATGATGAAGAAGGTATCAGACTGTGTTGGCTAAGACCCAGGTCCAAACTCCTACTCTAATAGGACTAGAGTGAGTTTGGAACAGTTTTTTAAAAATATCTCACCTAACTTATTTCACATTGTTGTGGAAATAAATCTTAACGTTTCAAATGGGATATTAATGTGATAAGGAAGTGATTATTGATTAATGATTATTTCAGTTTATTATGGACAATTATTTTGTGGGGGAGGGGTGAGCAAGATTTGTTGAAACAGTTATTTCTCCTCCTTCAGTGGAGATTGAATATTATAATATTTAAATTGTAGAAACTATTATTAGCCTTTCTAAATCACTTTAGTCTATGAGCATATATTACTGTATTCAAATTTACATGCTCTGGCAATTTCTAAAAAAACCCATCCAGCTATGCAATGATAGTTTATAAAGGCTTAGTTGAAACTATAGCATGTTGTAAAAAAAGTCAGAACTACAAAAAGATTTCTCTTGAATCTGTGTCTTGCTATCATACATTAAGATTTACAACTTTTGTGGGCAGAGCAAATAATTTAAAAAGCTAGAGTACAGAGATAACTTTCCTAAAATTCCTTTGATCAAAATGTAGTTCCCACTTTTGCAGTCCATTCAGGCAAGGCGTTTGAGAGGCAGTGGTGTCAGTGCTTTCGCTTGGCTTTTTCCTTTTATATTCATGTCAATTTAACTGACATCAGCTGTTTCCATCATTCTTATCTTCATGGCAGCGGAAACAATTCTGGAAGGCCTGCGTATAGCTCTCTGTCAGACCTGCTTCTTCATTGTGTATGTCTTTAAGTGGATGGACACCAGAGCTTACAGTAGCTGGCAAACCTGTTATTTCAGATTAGAAATATAGTATCTGACAAAGTTTATGACTGCGTTGCTTCTGTTTGTATATAGTGGACTGTTCTGAAGTGTGGACATTAATGTTTTATTTCTGCATTGCATTTATTATTTATTTATTATTTATTACTTGGATTTCTAAGCAGCCGCTCTCCCGAAGGACTCGGGGCGGCTTACAACATGTTAAAAAACAGACAATATAAAAATTAAAAATATATTAAATTTAAACAATCCAAATAATCAATTATAAAACTGTGGGATGAAACATTTATATCCAACTTTTCTTCCAAGCAGCTCAAGATCATTTTTGTGGCTTTCATTGCAATGCTTGCAATAGACATACACATACATTTCTCTCAGAATATCTCTAGTTACTGGTTAAGAGATAACAGCTTAAGACTGAGTGAATCCTATGATGATTATAATCAGTGGTGGGATTCAAAAAATTTCACTACCTACTCTGTGGGTGTGGCTTGGTGGGTGTGTCTATATGATCAGCCAATCAGAGGTGGTATTTGCTGGAGTCGGCCAGTCAAAGGTGGTATTTTCTGGTTCTCAAAATTATCGCTACTGGTTCTCAGGAACCTGTTAGAACTGGCTGAATACTTCCTCTGATTATAATACTGTAAGTGTATACACCAATGTTGGATGCAAGTACATATGTTAGTATGCTATGCCATGATAGCATGTCAAGAGATTCATCATTTCACTTTCTTCCAGCACCATTTGCAAATGCCTATGACCAGGTGGCAGTACTTCGCTGACTTTGCACAGAAGATTATAAGAGTTGTCTTACAACTCACCTAGGGGCATGGATGGAGAAGACCCACCATAATGCTTTTCTGATTTATTAATTTACTCACAGTACAACATTTCTAACTCTATCAATGCTTATTTCATTACTTTAGCATTAGTAATTTAAGGAAGCCATGTACTGTATTCAGTCCAGTAGATTTACCCTTTGTTTATGGATGCTGTCAAAAAGATTCTCAATCTAGATGAAGATCCAAAATGCTGTAAGTCATACTGGTATATCATAGTTCTTTCATTGATCTGAGGTTCCACTGGAGGAGAGTGGGTTCCAGTGGCTCTTGCCATGGGTGTGCACATTTCTTTTTGCATCTTGAGGATTTTTAATATTTGTTTATTTACAGTTTACAGAAAAATGAGATATAAAATTATCAAAATGCTTATTTTTTAAATAAATATTTTTGAAGTATGATCTTACATGGGACATGCTGAAGGCTACAAAGGTGGTATGGACTGCAAATAGTCCATGTATCATGACTAGTCCACCTTTGACAAAAGTCATTATACTCTAAGATAAAGAGCCATTTTAGTGTAGCTGTTAAAGATACTGGACTAGAAATAAGGTGACTATGAGTTCTAACACAGCCTTAGACATAAAGCTAAGTGGTTTACTTTGAGTTAGTTACACTTTCCCAGCCCTAGGATGATCAGCTTTAGGAAACAATGGCAAAATATTTCCAAAAAAACTGCAGGGGCTAGACCAGACAGTCACCAGAAGTCAAAATTGATTTGAAGGACCCACCTTCCTCTACATTCTCCCAGACAGCTCTCAAGGAATAGTCTGAAATATCTAGGTAATTCAACTAAAAAGAGATTTTTGGCATGATCAAGTGAATATCCTCTAAACTGGATCTAAGTTATCCATGCAAAATCATACTCTTGTTCGGACTTGTTTTTAAGACTAGTCTTATTGATTCACATTTTGCTCAATTATAATAAATCAGAATTCCAGTGAAAATGTAAGGAAACAAAGTTCCATTTAAAATTTAAGAAGCTACCATATTTCCAGTTTTGAAAACTGAAATCTACAAAGATCTTGCCTTTGACATTGGTGGCAGCACATAGATCTGTATTCAGGACCATAGTGTGGCAATAATGAAGGTCAGCAGCTAACACATAACTGAGCCCTGTTCTTTTTCCATGTGTGTATGGCATTGTTCTAATACAAGTTCCCTGTCTCTTCATTTTATCTTTCTGTCTCTAAGGTTTATTAGCATATTTGACAGATTAAAAGGCTAAGGTCAAACAAATCCCAAAGCAATATATGGCTAATTATTGTCATATTTTAAAACACTTTCCTTCCAAGAATTTTAAAAAGAAGGCAACTCTGCACCGCAGCTCAAATAATTCTTACTTGGTATGCACTTCTCTGTGTCTTCCCAAAGTTTTCTGAGAGCAATTATCTCTTTGCACAGGTATCAAGATTGCTAGGCTGCACTTCAGACAACTGGCATCCTATAAGTGACTTCCTGGTCAGGCAATCAAAGTCTATAGAAGTTGTTCAACACAGCAGACAAAGAGTATAAACATAATCAGATGATTCTTCCATCTACTCTTCGACGGGGAATGTCAGATGAAAATAATTGTGCAAAGGTTGTCAACTGCTGGTTAAAGTACATGATTGTTATTGTACATGATTCTTATTCTAAATAACCCACCCCCATTATTTTCATCTGATCTAAAACTCCTTCAGAAGTGAAGTGTAGTGACATTATTATCAGCGGACAAAATTATTTCCATAAAATCCCTCATAGAATGGTTTTTAATGGTTTTTACTGCATTATCATCTGAACTAGTGGGTACTAAGAACTAATCCTGATGCAATGAAATCACATTAGCCATTTCTTCTTCCTGTCCTTGAGTCTTCACCATATCATTAGCCAAGAGTTGGGGACAGAAAAGGAAGAAGTAAGTTTCAGTTCTGTATTTTGCATGAAGTCAGGTTGGCATGCTTTCTTGTACAGTTACTCTCATGGGAAGTTTTCTTTGCTAAGTAAAAGATTAGAACATCATGGAATCAGAGAATCAAATGGGTAGAAGAGATTAGTTAAACTACATAATCTAACCAATGCTCAATGCAGCCACCCAACTTAAAGCTTTCATAGCAGAACATCAGTCTTCAGAGATGGATTCTTTCTCATTGAATTCCCAACTCTACTTTCTGAGAGATGAAGAGCACCTTTAATTGACAGTTTGTTTTTCATTTTTGTTATTTGATGTACAGTATATCTCATTCCTTTGTGTATATCCTGAACAACTATGTCTCAGATGGGCACATACAGACATAGTGGATCAGGTTAGAATATTGTTAAGCAGTAAATAAAAAGAAGCACAAAACCCAATATTTTTCAACATGTCATTTTACCAACATACTATGCTGCATTAATGTTCAAACCTTCATCTCTTATGAGTTTACAAGCCAGACGTAGTTACCTTGACATGTTTCTAATTTTCTTGCAATTCTTGTATTAAACATGCTCCATAGATGAAGATACCAAAAAAAGATACAGAAAAGAAAGCACAGAACATCTGGCCTTCCAAATGTCGGATTGTTTTGCCTCTTAAACACATAAGAGCTGTATCACTGCCTGCATGAACTGTCTACATACATGGTAGTGATTATGGTAATGGTGGTGAGTTAACTAGCTCCTCAGGATAAACTATGTCACAACCCATGCATAAATTACATTGTATAAATATGACAATATTTGACAAGCAATTGTAAAATTTGCATTTGAATTTCCTGCATGGAAAAACCAAATAAAATAACTTGTTGATCAAAAGATACTTGTTGTATTTTAAAATATGTTTTTCTTTCTTTCTTTCTTAGTTTCAGGTTGCATACAATAGTGCCACCAAACAACAGAAGAATATCTACAACAGAAATGCATTGCTTTTGCAGTCCTACTTTTTACCCATCTCTCCATCACCAAATACCGTATATAAAGAGAGCAGAAAATTTGGGGAAATCTTCAAACAAATTTGTCAGGAAATGGGAAAAGGAGTACAAGAAAGTAGTTCTGTACATGCAAAACCTTACTAATATAAGACTAGTTAAACCTGTTCTAAACATATTTTAGTTAGTAAATCATATGCTGCTAAATGTGATTAACTAATTCATTAAGCATTTGAATAAAACCTTTAAAAGTCAGAGTAACTTGATTGTGAGGTGGTGGTTATAAAAGATATAATGAAAGAGAGAGAGAGAGAGAGAGAGAGAAAGAAAGAAAGAAAGAAAGAAAAAAGAAAGAAAGAAAGAAAGAAAGAAAGAAAAATCTCCTTTTAAACTCCTTTTAATGATATTAAGAAAATCATAATTTAACACTAATAAACAAAAGTTCCTTCATTGGTAGAAAGAAAGAAAACCTATCCAGTAAATAATCACTAAGTTCTTATCATTGCCTATTAATAGACACAGACACAGATTAAGCTTTTATTACTTTATAAATTCAACTCTCAATATAGAAATTCAGAATTAAAGGTTTTTCTTGGTTTTAATCTTAAAAAGCATTTCAATATTATCCTTGGGAAAACATTCCCTTCTAAATTCAAATGGGATACTAAATTTCCAATAAGCCATTGAAATTTGTAGACAGCAAACAATAACATTTATTTATTTATTGCGTTTCTATTTCTCTTTTTTTTTTAAGGAAATCAACATGGGGAGCATTTATCATACCTTATTCCAATCCAATGTGACAGTCAAAGCTGATTTGAAATATTGGGATTGTAGCCAGTGGTGGGATTCAAAAATTTCCGCTACCTACTCTGTGGGTGTAGCTTGGTGGGTGTGGCTATGCGGTCGGCCAATCAGAGTTGGAATTTGCCGTGGTCGGCCAACCAGAGGTATTTTCTGGTTCTCAAAATTATCGCTACCAGTTCTCGGGAACCTGTCGGAACTGACTGAATATCACCTCTGATTGTAGCTTTCCTACTTTAAAATAGAAACCTTCCAAGTGTCACATTGTTCAACCTGTATTGTTTACAGTATATGTATATTTTCTATGAGGTAGTAGTTCCCATTGCTGCAACATTATGAGAAAACCTTCAAGGGCTAGGGTATTCTGGAGGTTGGAATAGCAGTTTGATGGAAGGGAATGGAAGGAATAGGGTGAACATTAAACCTGAGCAGCTTCATTAACCACTAGGCCATTACCTTTTCACTTAAAGTTTTTCTTAATTTTCAGATTCTGTCAGGGTTCAAAACAATTTTTTTAAGGAATTGTTTGACAGGTGCACAAGGGTAATATGTAAAAGATTGTTCATTCCAGGTAAATCATGATATTGTCTAAAACCTTTTGTTCATAGCAGGTTTCTCTATTGAGAGGAAACCTTGCCAAAGAATTGCTGATAATATATCAAGGTACAAGTGACAGTGTGCAATCCTCACCTGTCATTGTGTGTGTGTATGTCTATGTGTGTGTACAGACAAATATGTATATACACACAAACACATTTTGGTAACTCTATATTATCTTGTATAAGGGCTAAATTTGGATAGTTACCTGGTTATATTTTAATTTTTGTAGAAATGTTTGAAGCATTTGCCATTTTTATGTGTTCATCAAAACTCTATATTTTAGCTTCACACATATAAATATGCTTAGGCCATACTGTAGACAGTCCCACTGTGTTTATTTCATACTCTTACTTTTCTGTCTTAGAAAGTAGCAGCAAATAACCATCCTTGGCTCATATCAGAGCTAAGGAAGGGACGCTATTCAATGTTTGGATGAGGAATAACTGAAATTCAAGGGCCGTTCGTTAGAGTGGAAAATGGACAAAAAACTCAGACAACTAAGACAATAGCAAATTATTTTTGTAATGGGCCAAGTAAACTGCAAAGATACAATCTGAATCAATCTCAACTTTGTATATATATTTTTCTTCCAATAGTTGGGTTTATGGAGATAGCAAATAAAAAAGGATCAGAGGAGACAAAGACTTCTTCTTTGTCTCCTCTGAACCTTTTTGATTTGCTATAAAGTAAAACATGCCATATTCAAAACTCTGCAAAACTTATACTATCATGGCAGAAGGCAGTTGTATTAATGACAACAATGGTTATTTGCACCTATCTAGTAGGGAGTAGGTGTACTTAGAGAATGGAATGAAGTTGGACCTGGCAGATATAAATAATGCTTTCCAACAAGCCTCCTACCCTCTCTAAGAACATGGCTTCTTTTTTGCTTGAGCACTTTTGGAAATAGCAATGAAAATCTCCCTTAACCAATGGGACATGAATTCCGTTTCATATTTAGGCTGCCATCTTAACTTGAGGTGAGGAAGGTCTTAAATCTTGAGGTTGTTTAAATCAACCTTCTACAATCAATTACTCTGATTATTATATTATTAATTAATAGCATAAGTGATTAGTAAAATTAGTAAAATTGCCAATTACTACATTTATATCCTAAAATGCAGTCATTGTACAATAATACTATAATTGTTACATATTATAATAATTCCATATGTTGGCTGAGAATTTGCATTATTGCAGAAAATGTTGGATGGATTATATGACACAACAAGGAATATGGATCTGAAAATTAATGTATCAAATATCAAGATTACTATGTCTGATTGGGAAAATGCAGTGAACAACTGCAAATTACAAATAAATGAAAAAACCTGAAGTAAGCAGATGAATTCATATACCTTAGTTGAAAGCTTATTGAAGATGGGAAAGTGAAATGAAAAATGTTAACACATGTAAGTTTGGTTAGAAAGGTAATGGGTAGTATGTGATCTGTTGCAAGGAATTAGCTATGTTTCTGCCCAATTTTAAATGGAAATTGTTAACATCAGGAGAAACATGAAGTTGAATGCAGCATGAATGGCTAAATTGAGTGGTGTATGTGGTAAAACAAGAAAAGATAAGTAAAAATGAATTTGTGCTGAATAAATATAGATTGAATATCAATATATTAAAATGCATGTTAAGTTCATCTGCTCACATGCAGAAAATGAATGAAGATCAAAAGTGCAGAAAAATGCATGGGTGTAGAATGAATGGGATGAGAGGAAGGGAAGATTTGGAAAGTTGTGTTTGAATGGAGTTGATGAAATCCTCAAAAAGAGAGCTGAGGGAAGTTTAAAGAACAAAATACAATACAGATATCAGTGTATGGCAGAGGTGGGATTCAATTTTTTACTACAGGTTCTGTGGGAGTGGCTTTGTGGGCATGGCTTGATAGGCATGGCTATGTGGTCATATGACTGGGTGGGCCACTGCATCCCCCCACACCCCATCTTTGGCCTAAAAAGCCTTCCTGAAGCATCCTGGCAGCCAAATAGGGGCACGTGGAGACTCCTGGAAGGGGCAGGGAGGGGAGGGGCCAATCAGACGTGGTATTTGCCAGTTCTCCAAACCAATCAAAATTATCACTACTGGTTCTTCCGAACTGGTCAGAACTGGCTGAATACCATCTCTGGTCTATGAAATGTAAATTCAAGATAGTATGGGTGTTAAATAAATGATGTTACTGAAAATTATATTTAGCTGTTTTCTTTCCTTTTATTTTTTCCCCGTCTCACTCTCTCTCTTTCTCTCTCTCTTACCACTTGATAAATAAATAAAATAAAGTAAAATTAAATTAAAGTAAAATAAATATATTACATGTTACATGATTGCATTACAGATTTAAGCTAAACTTAAATTAAACTTAATTTAAACTTTCAGTATACATTCCAGAGAGATGGCCTAGAGGTAGAGCTCTCACCTCACAATAGGAGGCTGTGAGTTCGATCCTAGATAGAGGCAATTATCCTTCTTGGGCAGGCGGTTGGACTAGATGACCTACAAGATCTCTACAGCCCACCAAAATTTATTCTGACTGGCCACAAGGGGCACCAGAGAGCAGCATGAGGCTGCATACCATTGGATTTGAGGCTACTGAGAGAAAGGCAAGCAGGCAGAACTACAATGCCCACAATGCACTGGGCAAGATGGTGGCGGTGCTTTTCCTCATCTGGCTGCTTTTGCTTTCTGCCTTCAGCTGCTGAGTGAGTCCACAGGTGCTGGGGGCAGTGGGAGGCAGGTTTCCTTTCCTTTGTCCTCTGTTTACTCAATGAAGCCAATTTTGGGGTTTCTACACCACAGTGAGCCATCATCACTAACAACCCAAGCTTGGTTTCTCACTCTGCACTTGGCTGAAATGTGGCAGGATAAGGCTCATTGTGTGGTTCGCTGTGTTATGTGAGTGTGTAGAACAGTTTAGCCAGTCACTTCTTCAAAATATTTCTTTCCAATAAGGTGAAAGAAATAAAGTTTGTTTCCCATCAAGAAGGAGTGTTCCTTC
>JANHFQ010000878.1:466401-481437 GCA_032468035.1 Aparallactus werneri
AAATTTAGTAATATTCAAAATGTAAATATTACATTAAATAATAGATTGGATTTTCCCACTTGTTCTTTTAGATCATTATTAAATAAGCTATCTGTATTTCCCCAAAAATAAGACCCTGTCTTATATTTTTTGCCACCAAAAAAATGCATCACTTCTCATTTCCAGGGGGGTATGTCATCTAGTGACTCACCTCACTTGCATGCATCTCCTCCAGCCTCTTTTTCACTATCAGAGGCCTTCAGGAGTTTCTTCATCCAACAAGGCCAGCAAAGCTTTCCTGAAGGCCTCTGAGCCAATAACAGAGCTGCGGATCAATCCAGAGCTCTGTTATTGGCTAGAGAAGCCTTCAGGAAAGGTCTTTAGGAAAAGACTCTTCAGCCAATAACAGAGCTTCAGATCGATCTGGAGCTCTGTTATCAGCTTCAGAAGCCTTCAGGAAAGCCTTGCCGGGGGTGCAGCGAAAGAAATGGGCTGAGGTGTGTGAGACCTGGCTGCAACTATCCAAAGATAAGTAGTAGGGCAGTTCAACCCCCACATCGCCACCCTAGCTTAATTTTCACCCATGCACTCTGGAGTGGGTGGGGTCTTAATTAGGACTTATTTTGGGGGTAGGGCTTATATTGGGCATGCATGTAAAAAAAATCAAGACAAGACTTACTTTCTGAGTAGGTTGTATTTTCGGAGAAACACGGTACTTACTTATCTCTCCAAAAGTTGTGACCCCAGTGTCCACACACATCTTCAATACCAGCCTTGATGTGATCAAAGAACTAGGATGCAAAAAAAAAAACCCAGTCATTACATTATTATTATATAAAGGTATGTATTACTTGCTTCTATAAGAAAAAGTTACCTTGATTTTATACCCAATAAAATTTTAATACCAAAATAATTATGAAATGAATTTTATAAGATAAATTGTTATCCAATATAACTTTTTAAAATCAACAATAAATGTGGGAAATAACAGTACTAAGAATCAAGCCAACTTGATGGAACATAATGAATTAAAGCATATTATAAATGTTACATTATCACTACTTGAAAAGGAAAGTCCCCCCAATTGAACATGATGCTTGTTATCCAAATGTACGCCTTTTTCTCAGTGAATGGCACCCATCGTGTCTCAGTTTTTCACAGGGCCTCTAGCCCAAAAAGAGTACCTGAAAGTTCCATTTGTTAAATAGTTAAGTCCAAATTTTAAAATGTAAAATATCACAACATGCACACTTTGGGAATCACGGTATCAACTTTCAAAACGACTTCAGCTGAAGCCGTGCCTACTTTCATTTTGTTTCTCAGTTGCCACTCTTGGGGTAAGGGTGGGGGAGTCAGAAGGTATTGGAATGTGGTGCTTTAACCTGCTAGGCAAAATATCAACCAGACTCAGCGTGAGAACCAAGCTCATGGCAACGAACATCTGCTGAGACTGAGGAGGAAGCTCCTGCTGGATTGATTGGTTAACATTTCTGACAGGGGTCAGAAGTTTCTATTCTTTTAACTACCCTAAAGCATGGGAATTACTTAGAGTTAGCTTCATCTTTCTACGTGCCAATATGATGTACTCAATAAAAGGTCTTTTGAGCCTGACAGAAGCCTCAGAGTCCTGACTCAATTTGAGTTCATTACTCGGAACCATGTCACATGGTTCCGGGCATTTCCCAAAAGGCATGTAATGCACCTCAAATTACAAACTTACCCGGCAGTAGATTTCTTCACTGACTGCTGGTTGCTTCTTATTGGATCTTTTGACATGAAGAAACTCCACTAGTGGGCGAATTGTCATTCCCTGTACAGAAGAGCAGAACAAGCATGACATTCACTTCAGCCCGGCATGATTTGCCATGATGTCATTTTCATATTGTGTTCAGTGTGCATTTTAATAAATGAGTGGTCAGTATATAGCATCATACAGATAATCCCTGGGTTACAAGCATTCCTTAGCGAATGTTCGAAGTTACGGGATAAGTATCCCCTAGCCTTTATGAATAAATCCCGAAATTATGAATATTGCAGCACTATGGCAGTGGTTCACCCTTATGAATGACCGTAGAGGCTTTGCAACATTCATCCTGCCTATTCCCCCCCCCCCCACTGGGTCTTCACAGTAACTTCACCCATGGAGACTCACTTATCTTGCAAAGATCTCTCGGTCGCAGTTTCTTTGCCTGCATTCGCAGAAAATAGAGGCCTAACGTACTGTGAGATCACGCAAGATCAATAGCATGAGATATTGTATAATCTCGTACTTTAGGCCTCTATTCTTTGCAAGGCCTGAATGTTTGCAAATGGAGGGAAGGCTTTGATCCTTCAGGCCTTCCCCGTTTGCCGTTTCCTTGCTGAAGCCTGCAGGGAGTTTGTATTCCTGTAGGTTTCACCAGCCCTTTGCAAAAAGCCTTTGTTGGCAACAGCAGAGCTTGGGAGGAACAGGTGTGTCCCTCCGGAGCCCTGTTCCTACTGTTAAAGGCTTTTTGCAAAGGGCTGCCAAAACCTACAGGGACGCAATCCTCAAGCACTTTGCTGATGAGAAAGCAGTCCTGAAAGGCCAGAGACAGGCTTTCAGGGCTGCTTTCTCACCCCAGAGCAGCTTGACAAGGACTCCAGTACCGACAAAGCAGCCTTTTGCTGATGCAAACGGAGGAGTCAGGCAAAGAAACAGGCTGAGGAGAGGAGACAGATCTTCATAGGGTAAATCACCTGGTGCAACAGGATGGTGGGAAAGGCAATTGTGGGGGACCCCAGGGGAGGGATCCCCCACAATTGGAGGAGGCCTTGGGGGGTCTGAAGTAGGTGACCTGTTCCCTCACTATGGCCTTCCCTACCCCAAGATACCTCATGTGCACTTAACGAGCCATGCATTACATTAGTGAAAGCGGGGAGTGATTTTGTTCAAGGTACAAGATTCACTCCCATGAATTCTCAAGTTACAGATGGAATGGACAGGCTCTATTACATTCATACCTCGAGGACTACCTGTACTACAAATATTTGAAAGGAAAATACACTTGTGTTGTGAAAGGAGATGCAGTTTGGGGAAAGATTTCACATTGTACTGATTGATTATTTTTTATGAAGAGAATTAGATAAAGTTTACAAAGGGACTCAAATATAAGAAAAGGTATCAGAAAATATTTCAATATATCAAGACATGAGCTGATTACTTCACAAACTAGAAAGTTATCTGACATCCAAGAGGACAAATTTTACAAATCAGAATGAGAATATCCTGAATGGAGGATGAAAAGCAAAGCAGGCATCAGAAATAAAACTGAAGATGTAGGCCTAGTTCATAGGATAGTTATTGTCAATGAATATGATGAGATCTAGAAGAAGGCTTTGACACAAATCTGAGATGTTTAGTCATGGATATATGCAATTTCTGACTACATAATCTGTTATTTTCTTTTTGTGTGACACTTTTAGTATTATGAATTGGACAAATTGCACATTTTCTATGAAAAGAACTATAGTCATATTGTACGTATAACTATTGGAAATATTCTTACCTGAATGAACACAGTAAAGAATATCACTACGATAGCAGCGGTAATGAAAAGCTTCTTTCTAGGAAATACAGCAGAAGGGAGCAGGAAGACTAGAGAAAAACATATAGCTCCTCGGAGGCCTCCATAGGCGATAATAAACTGGTCTTTAAATGTTATAGGAATTGTCCGGAATATATTTATTACCTGAGTCAATGCAAAAACTCCTAAAAAAAGCCAAACACATTCAAAAATTGATTATGGTATCCTAACCAGCTTTAACATTTAGGAATGGACTGTACAGTGTTACATCAGTTCTCTTCCTACTTCCATGGCTGTTTCCAGTTGGTGTTGCTAGGGGAGATATATTTAATTCAGTTACAGACTCCCCAGGATCTACCCTCTCTTGGCTCTTACTTAAAATCTACATGACACTGTTGAGTAAGGTCGTACATCAGAATGGTGTGAGGTATTATCAATATGCTGATGTATAATATACATCTCCATCTTAGGCTGACCAAGTTAGGTTGTCAAGATTCTTTTCCAGTGCCTGAAGGTTATGTAGCCTAGATGGGGAAATACAGTGTTTATCTTAACACTAAGAAAACTGAATAGTTGTACATTTTGGCGATCACTTTGGTAAGGAATAATTCTCCCAACAAGAACTGGAGTGCAATTTTAGGGTCCTCTTGGACTCTGCTTTTGCAAGAATTCCATCTGTATTATTCAAGTTATAAGGACCAGATCTGAAAAATAGCTGTTTATTAATGTTTTCCCTAGTAAGGAAAAGCAGCAAAAACTTTGCACAAACCCATTTTGTGACAGTTTGCAAAGTCACAAGATGACTTTGACAGAGTTATGCAGGTCCATTACCAAAGCAACCAGGAGTAAAACATATCTTAAGTTGACAATACAGATAGTGTTCATATGTGGGTCAGACAGACATTTTCCTAATTCACTAAGATATAAGAAGGAGGGAAAGAACAGCACATTCCATCAAGATTCTATTATTATAACTGTACCCAGGCTGATGCAACTACACCCATTCCTGGGTGTGACTCACAGTCACTAGTCATCTGTCTAGATTGCTACAATATGTTCCATATAGAGTTGCCTTTGATAACCACTCAGAAGCTCCAATTGGTTCAAAATACAGTGGTGTGAACAGTTATGAATGCACTTTATTGTGCCTAGGTAGCACACTGCTTCACAAACTGAACTGGCTCTGTATAAACTTTCAGATGTCATTCAAAGTACTGATTATCTCTTATAAAATCCTTCATGGCAGAGATCCAGGTTACCTGTAGAACTTCCTGTTCCTAATTGTCTCTACTCATTCCAAGACATTTAGTGGAGAAGGAATGTTAGGGTTCTTTCCCCATAAAAATGTCAGCTAATGAAATTGTTAACTGCATGGTTTCTCTGTTGCAGTGCCTGCCCTAACATCATTCATCTGAGGTTTGGACATCCTGGTTTTGTCCTGCAAAGATGCAATGACCTGGCTCTACCCCAAGCATACAGGCAGATTGTAGGATGAATGTATTAAATGACATATGTATTGATTAGTCCCAGTTACTCCTGTTGCCCATTATCCTATTAGCTTTTTAATATTCCAAAGGTATGATACAATATTTTTTAGTCCTCATTTTCATGTTTCTTCAAATTGTGAGTCAACTACAGTTGCTCTTGCAATTGGACAGGCTTTTAAAACTCATAAATCAAAATAAATACCGGTAAATAAATGTGCTTGAATACTTACCTTTAAGGTAACAATTCCTCAAAAACAAGACATAATCTTCTGTTGGTATTATAGAAAAGTAGATACATACATACAATATGGCTGAAATCTGTTTTTACTGTAAGTGTAAATGTTTTTGTAATGAAAATACCATATTTACTATCAGTTAAAATAAGAAGGATACAAATTAAACGCATCCCCTACTCTTTGCGGTTTTAAGGTAGCCAAACCAATAATTCCTCAGGAATTTCTATAAATGAAGAGACTCCCTATTAGTTGGAAGCTGAAAATCTGAGATGTACTGCTAGTGTTTTCACAGTGGTGTATAGGTTATCTCCTGTGAAATTTTGCCTTCTTCCTTCCTTATATAATATTTGGGTTCATTGATCAAAATTTGGTTTACTTAGAGTCATTTGTAAAGATTTTCCTCTATCACTGTAAAAAAACAAGACTTTCATCTTAACAATAAGGACATTTCTTTGTCAAAGTTACAGTTCCATTATCTAAAAGATAATCATATTTCAGTAGTAAAATAGGTTGAAGTGCAATCTAGAAAGTTAGTCACTCTTACCTAATGAACGCCAAATCAAACAAAATAGCAGAGTGAAGCAAACAAAAGCCCAGTTCCATTCATGGTTTTTTCCTACTGTAGATACTCCCATGAAAATAAAGATAAGAGTTTCACTGACACTGCTCAGCATTTTCATGAAATATTTTATAGTAGTATAGGACTTCTGAGAAACATTCTCCTCCACGTATTTATTCATGGTCATAGCACATGCTGTAATCCTGCAGGGAAAAACTAGTTCAGTTTCTCTGTATTTTTATTACAAATACTGTAATTTTTACTGTAAACACTTGAATAAAGTGCACCTGATGTTACTTCAATAAAATGTCCAGAATCACCGTATTAATGATATAGGTGGCAAGAACTCCAATAAATAAATAAATTTCACTCAGAATTGTTATAGAAGTTAATGTCACTGAGTTCAGTAAAATTAAGTTTCTTCTTTTTAACATTGCTGAACACATTTCTTGATACCCTATAATAAGGTCTTTGGGAACACTTACAGACTTTTATGCAATCAACAAAATGTATTGTGTGGATGCTTTGCAGTCAATTCTTCTAACAAAAACTTAACTTGCTTGTAGAAAATGGAAAGTTATCATTCACTTTGGCTTTTGTCACTCTGAAGGGACGCACATAAGATGCTGTCTTGGCCATATAGGCCAGGTAGCTACTATAATTATTTGTCCTCCCTTTGGTTATTCAGCACCAGTAAATCCCTGATTCTTGAAAGAATCGCTGCCATCTTCCTTTATTCCATCTTGCTCCCGTCCTGCTCCCTCCCTCCTCCCTCCCTCCCTCCCATCTTCCTTCCTTCCTTTGTTCCTCCTTCCTTCCTCCCATCTTCCTTCCTTCCTTCCTTTGTTCTTCCTTCCTTCCTTCTTTCCATCTTCCTTCCTTCATTCTTCCTTCCTTCTTTCCTTCCCCAGCATGGGGAGGAAAGGGAAGGCGCGATGGGGAAGAGGGGTGGGGGATGGGTGGCAAAAGAACATTCCTTGGAGGAATGTGACTTCCAGGCCGCTTCCCTGCTGGGCCCACCTGGAGTGAGTGGCTGTCCCGGGGTCTGTGGGGGAGAAGAAGCACCTGGGCAGGATGAGTGGCCCTTGGGTGGCTTCAGCCGAGATAGGAGTTCGGCGCCCCCTCGCTGGATGCAGCCAGGCTGCCAGCTGGACCAGAGGGGGCGGTGGCAGCGTGGTTCTCAGGGGAGGAGTGGATTGGGCCCCGCAGGGCTCCAGCTCAGGAGTCCAGGGAGTCTCGTGGGTTTCTCACCCTTCCAGGCTGCAACGCATGGGGCCAGGGAGAAACCGCGCTGGCTCTGCACTTGGCTCCATCTCCCAAAGTCTGCAGGAGAAGAGCCGCCGGGGAGCCCAGGAGGTGGGCAGGGCAAGCAGCTGTCCCAGGATCTGCAGGGGAGAAGAAGCACCTGGGCAGGCGGCCGGCCACCACCACCATCTCCTCTGGCCCAGCTGGCAGCCTGGCTGCATTTGGCAAGGAGGTGCTGAGCTCCTGTCTCAGCTGAAGCCAAGCTGTGGCAGAAGCAGCGGCGGGAGGGTTGCCTGGGCAGCCTGACCCTTCCAGCATGGGCAGTGGTTGGTGTGTGCATTCGGGTGGTGGTGTTGACTCAATTTTCTGATTGATCGTCACGCCCGCTTGGCAACCAATTAGAAAATCAAGGGGCAGTGACACGCGGTTGCCGGGACTGCCGGCGACCAATCATAAATTACGTCCACACATAAATTAAACCTTCGATTAGATATATAGATTGTGATATTCAATGTGGTTATGATTTCACTTTAAAAAGATACCATTTCATGATGTTAGAAAGACTGCAAATAGATATCATGTGTGGGTGGTATTGCAATGTTTCCTGTTTTAATCTTGAATTTTAAGATGTGTTCCATGATGTTGTTCCTATAAAATATCTTCCTGGAACAGATGTTTCAGAGATTATACAAACTGGATTTTCTACTGCTTCTCAGTTTAATTATTATTATATATTTTGGTCAAAGTATGTGTTATATTTTTATATAAGGTAAAGTAAGCTGAACTAAACTGAAGTCACCCTACCATCGGCTGATGGAGAATGCTATAAAAGTAGTCTATTATTCTTAGATGCAAAAATGAGTTGCACTTTTAGGTATTTATTTAAAGCAGCTTACATAAGAATTTTTACTAAATCCCTGGGATGATACAGGGCATATCTGACCAAGTAGGAAGGCCACAGGAAGTTTTTTACAATAGTTCCCATGCCATTCTGTGGTTTTTGATAGCCAGAACATGTTGTGACACAAAAGAGGAAGCATGAAAGTTCTCCTGTGCTGTGGGGGCTACAATTCCAGGGTTCATTTTATACTTCCCACCTCATCTATGAAGTGGCCCAGAACTGCAGAGTGGCTATTTTTCAGATCCTTACATAATGACTGTATCATCAACAAAATGTGAAGACCCATACTAGACAATTCTAGGAACTTTCATTCAATTTCAAAACTCTTAATAATATACTGAAAGTTAGTTATACTGTCTCTTATACTTCAGTTGTGAAATTATATGGATATTTTTATGACTGGGGTTGCCTGAATTTGGCTAGTAATAACAGCAGAAATGTGGATTTCATCTATAAAAGCAGGGTTAAATTACAAATTATTATCTTTTTAATGACTATTTATTTTGAAACTCATTAAAATACTTATAAATTTAAGTCCTGGTGACCTGAATGATTACTATTCTCACATACCAGTACATAGATACAGGGTGGGAAAACTTCCATCAAACTAGTGGTTTGATTTGTATTTTGTTTTTATGTCTTGTCAGAGAAAGACTAATACGGAAATCCTTCAGTATATTGATTTCAGTTTATTTAAATATTCCTAGGTAATCACTTCCATTGATCTAAAACCATTTAAATTAGACTGGGCAGATCTACCAATAATGCAAATCAGCCTGTAGAAACATGGTAGCTTCTGTCTAATGGAAAAATCTAGATCAAAAGATATTATCTTTTAGCTTTTTCACAATTCAGTCTTAAGTTTCCTGGCTCCTCTTCTATATTATGTGATATATAGGAGTTATACAAATCTATTGAAAATACTTTATTGCAATGTGATCAAAATCACTCCATTTATGAAAAGAGAAACTTAACATCCAATATTCTATTACATTTCTTTTTAGTGCAACTGTATATATAAACTTTATTATATATTGGACTAGAAAATAATTTAGTAGCTCAATCCATTAAAGACTTAGCCATAATATAAATTGATTCTGGCTTAGCTAGAAATGGAAACCCAGCTATAGTGGCTTAGCACTATGCGTGAATCAGCCATTGCAACTTATTTAAGAAATCATAATTAAAATAATCTGATAACAATTTTTGGATACCTATTTTCTACATATTATATTAAAAGACATACTATTGTCAGCAAAAAGAGCACTGAAAAAGCAGTAGGATTTTATAAAAGGCATTCATAATGCACATATATGAATGTTCCATGATAATAATACCTATGATTGTCTTTATAATACAGTAAATAATCTTGAAGCAATTTAAAGATTAGTTGATGAATCATATTTATGAATGCTGAAATTAATATCAGAATTAGAAGGAAATTGAAAACCACACAAATGTTGTTACTGAGAAATGAAATAGGTGGGGTTCTTAAAGGTCAAGTGAATTAATATACTATTTTATATTTAACAAAATGCTCAATGAAATAAATTTCCACTTTTACAGTTTAAGCAATGAAATCTATTTTTCAAATTTAAGCCTTATTAGTTCATTCACATTTTCCATATTGAAATATTGGAAATAATTAATTAGTTATGTGAGATCATTGTATTTAATAATGCATTATATTACTCAAATATAGGTAGTCCTCAGCTTATGACAATTGAGCCCAAAATTAATATTGCTGTGAGACATTTGTTAAGTGAGTTTTGCCCCGTTTTACATCTTTTTTTGCCACATTTGTGAATCCCTGCAGTTGTTAAATTAATAACCTGGTTGCTAAGTGAATCTGGCTTCCCCATTGACTTTGCTTGTCAGATGGTTACAAAAGGCAATCACATGGCCCTGGGATATTGCAACCGTCATAAATGTGAATCAATTGTCAAGCATCCAAATGTCAAGCACATGACCATGGGGATACTGCAATAGTCATAAGTGTGAGAAATAATCCTAAATTACTTTTTTCAGTGCTGCTGTAACTTCGAATGGTCATTAAATGAACAGTTGTAAGTCAAGGACAACTTGTATTAAAAGTAGATTTTAAAAAATTGAAACATGGCACTAAAAGGCAAGAAACAACATATTATATGAGAGAGAAACATTCATTTTGCCAAATGTACCCTGATAAGACCTATCCCAAAAATAAGCCCTAACATGTTTGTTACACATGTGCCTAATATAAGCCCTACCCCTCAAAGTAAGCCCTACTTAAGTACCTATGCAGCTGCCTGCCCATTCTGTCTGGTTGCTCGTGGTGCCGTCAACATAAGGTCCTCGAGGCAAGGGGGATGGAGCTGCCCCATGCACTCTATACCACCTTACCTCAGGGCCCCCACAGCTAGGCCATCCACATCCTAACAACTGCTTTGTGATCATGGCACTGGCATGTTGCTTGCGGCCACGCACAAGCAGAAGTGGGCCAGCGGCCACACAGGCTCCTGTTGGATGGGAATGCTGGAGCCACCACCACAAGGCAAGGCATATAGTGGGGCGTGGGTGGCCTGGCTGAGGGGTCTCTTAAGATAAGCCAGTCCAGGACATGTAGGGCAGCTCCACACACCCCCACTGTCAGCACTGGCACATCACATGGCCTCCTGCTCCCCAATGAGCAAGCAGAAGAAGTGAGTCTCCCGTACATGGGGCGGAAAGTGTGTTATTTCGGAACCCAAAAGACAATAAGACTGGATCTTACTTTTGGGGAAACACTGGTATGAATATATCGATCCCTGTGGTAAAATAAAATAATCATAATATGCTGTTTTTATCTGTTATTTATTCAACAGTTTATAATGTTTGAGATATATAGACTTTCAACAAATACCAGTACTTTAAAATAATTTAAAGATGAGAAATGAATTGAAGGCTGAAGCTTACTAATTTGACTAAGTCTATCTTATAAAGTGTGCAGTAGAAACAAGCTTTAAAATAGAAATCACTTTTGCATGTCTTAAACTTTTACCCATTTTCTCATACCAGGTATCATAACTATTTATAGCATTGTTCCTGAATGTACTGTAGATAACTCTAATTATAATGATGGAGTTGAAACATTTTCTTAAATCATTTACTCTTTTAAAATTAGACTGCAAATTCTCAAAGGTAAAAAGCACAGATATGATTTACTTGTAAGAAGCCTATAACTTGAAAAATATGCTCTGTTTACTTAATATCCTCTGCCACATTGTTGTCTATCAACATAGGAGATCCTTCAATAATTGAGAAAAAAATCGACATATCGATATTGACACCACATATTTTCATATATGGAAGACTAAATTGATATGAAAAGATTCCAAGATCGCACTAATGAAGATTAATAATCAGAACTAGTGCTCTGAAGAAAACAATTACAGTAATATAATTTCACAACTGGCTGAATGAGTATATTAACTTAGACTTCTAGTTAAAACAACAGTTGTCACAAAAACCAAATCATAAACTAATTTCAAGAAAACTGAGCACTACACATTTGCCTTTTTACCATCAGGGACATGGGACTTGTTAAATATTATTACTTCTGAATTTGAAAACTAGATCCTGGTTTTTTGTAAAGAAGGAAGGACATAAGTTACTATTAATAATGCATGCAAGATATTTTTAGCCAAAATTTGTTGTTTGCTTGTTTTTTATATATACTTACGCCATAATCCCTGAAAGGTGAAACATTTCAGCTGTTATGTATGATAGGTAACTGTATAAGAAGACAAACAGTGGCTCAATCACTCGAATTTTATGAGTGAAACGAGTAGTAAAAGCTGCTACAAATCCAAGAATGATTCCAATCAAAACTCCACCAATGCCAACTACAAAAAAATTAGCAATTCCAGCAAATATGTCAATGGCCTCAATTGTACGCATCTGGCAGAAAGATTTGAACAAGTTGTACAGGACCTATGAAGGCAAAAGTTTAGCTTTTTAGATTCCTTTCGAAATTAATGTTACAGTTATTTTAACTGAAAATATAAATTACATTCTATTGCTATTCCATAATCTCAGAAAGTAGAATAAATGAAAAAAGGAATACATGATTAAAGAGCCAATATTTGTTACCTTTCACCTGTGCAGCATTTTCTTTAAAAAACATACATCTTTTAAAATTTTCCCCCTTAAAGAAAAAAAGTCTGTTCAGTTATTTAGTCCTGTATGTAACAATGAAGAGCCTCAGTCCTTAATTTAATGTTGTATAGTAAATTTCAAAAAATCTTTATAGTCTAGTCAACCCTCTGAAGAAAGAATAGCAGTCTCTTACCTGGCAGCCTTGCACGTGAATTTTGGGGGTGGGTGGGATGGGGAAGAGATAAGAAAAAGAGGAAAAAAGTATGTCAGGGCAGAAAATGATGTGTCAGAAAGAAAGATAGCAGGTGATGTCATCCATTAGGGTATTTATAAGACTGAAGTACTTCAGACAGTACCCAAAAGGTGATTCAGCAGCTGCCACATAATCCGGAGAAAAGGATTCAGCTGTACTAGCAGCAGAAGTGTTACATTGATACCCTCCATATGCGCCAACACTTTTTTTAAACAAAACCCAAAGCTCTACATAGTTTAGTATTCATAATGCACAAAGAGCAAAGACAAACATCTGTCCATATCTATAGACTAAATACATTCATTAAAATTATTCAACCAGGAGCTAAAATTACATTCATAGCAGCTAGACGACAGGGATACGACTGTTTTTATCTGCAACGTATTAGTTAATCACCCTGGACTAGCAAAAAAAAATTATCTTATTGTGGATCAGAATCCAATAGTTCTCAAAAAGGCCAGTCAACTTGGTGGTAAATATTAAGTGTTTGCTGTCATCTCTCCCATGCAGTAGGTTTTCAACCACGTTCATCTAGTCCATATCTGATCAAATCAATTCACGTTCTTCTGCCAACATTGCTTTATTTGCCTCATTTCATTTTCTCATTGCTCCTTTAGTCAAACAAGCATCCCTTTGTAGTCTGTAGAGGAAGAGTCCTATTTACTTACTTACTAAGTTGTTTCTCCATTTCCAAGGTTGGCAAGAACTTTGAAAGAATAGCTTGTCAAAGTGATGACAAAATGCTTTCACAAAACTATTTAAATTCATCAGCTTCTAGAATTGGATCAATTTTTCTTAATGTCTAAAACTGTGTATTTCATGGCAGGTTATAAGACTATAACAAAACAAGGAGCATTGGGCAATTTATCTACACAATGGACATGAGAGTTACTGAGTGTGTGGGTCTCCCAATCCAAAATAGCAATAGCAGACTTATAGTCCATAGTGATTTACAGCAGTTTACAATGGCAGGCTATTACCCCCAACAGTCTAATTCCTCATTTTACTGACCTCAGGGATAGAAGCTTGAGTCAACCTTGAGCCAGTCAGGATCGAACTCCTGACTGTAGGCAGAATTAGCCTGCAGTACTGCATTCTAACCACTGTGCCACCGAAGCCCACAAATGTCACACTCTTTAGCATGTATCTTCTACCTATTGAAACTGTGTTTATTTTGACCCATCTAGTCCATCAAAATTTTTAACAGCAACTTCTATCCCGCCTAAGTTGGCAATGTACAGATTTGAATAGGCTCATTAGGTGAGTAAGCAGAGAATCATTAAGGGTCATTTCTCCTATATCCTTCTCTTAGATTTATTTATTTATTTGTCGAATTTATACCCCGCCCCTCTCCTGGGACTCGGGGCAGCTTCCAGGGTAGAATAAAACATACAAAGTACAAAATACAATTTAAAAATAAATTAAATAAAACCCTGAATTAAAACTAAATTAAAATTTAAAATTTATTTTAAAAAACCCCTAAGCCAAACCGGCCACCTCAAACAAGTAAGTTTTTAGTTCCTTGCGGAAGGTGCAGAGGTCAGGAGCAGTGCAGAGGCTCAGCGGGAGTTGGTTCCACAAGGTGGGCGCACCCACAGAGAAGGCCCTACCCCTGGGCCCAGACTGACGACACTCCCTGGGTGTCGGCTCCCTGAGGAGGCCCTCCCTGTGGGCGCGGACCGAGCGTTGGGAGGCCAGCGACACATGTTCCCCTAAGTAATTTGGAAGTCACAGAGAAAAGGGAATCGACCTATTCCCCAAAGGCAGGACAAGAAACAATGGATGGAAATTAATCAAGAAGAGAAGCAACTAAGGAGGAATATCGTGACAGTGAGAACAATTAACCAGTGGAACAGCTTGCCACCAGAAGTTACAGTGCTCCATCACTGGAGAGTTTTAAGAAGAGGCTGGGTAGCCATTTGTTCAGAATGGTGTAGGGTCTTCTGAAGCTTGGCAAGGAGGGGGCTGGGCGAGAAGACCGCCAAAGTTGCTTCCAACTCTATTATTCTGTCAAAGAAGGACCAGGGGTCTTCCGGTATTTAAAGGGCTCTCACAGAGAAGAGGGGGTCAACCTATTCTCCAAAGCACCAGAAGGGCAAGTAGCAACGGATGGAAACTAAACAAGGAGAGGAGCAACCTGGAATTAAGATACAAATTCCTGTCAGTGAGGAAAAATGATTAATTGGATTGATTAATTGGAATGATGTTCCTCCAGACATTGAGGATGCTCCCCCACTGAAGGTTTTCAAGAAGAGACGGGCAGCCACTTGTCTAATAATACAGGGTCTTCTGCTTGAACAGGGGGTTGGACTAGAAGACCTCTAAGGTCCCTTCCAACACTGTTATCCTCTTTCAGTTCTAAAAGTCCTTTACATCTCCTGTTGGAGATGAGAAAGATCCAGATGTGAAAATCGACAAAACTATTCCCAGTTGGGGCAAACAACTTTAAACAGAAACGACCAATCAATGTCATAAAGTATTTACCGACATTTTCCAGTGATCTTCATCAGTAGTGGAGCCCAACTGGATTTGGACTGGAACCCGTCTGGCTTTATTTTATGTAGTTCTCAGCATACTTTTTCTCAGCCAAGAAATTAAAAGACGCTTGCTCCTGGGGAGGAAAGCGATGGCAAATCTGGACAGCACACTAAAAAGCAGAGACATCACCCTGCCAACAAAAGTGCGTATAGTCAAGGCTATGGTTTTCCCCGTTGC
>JANHFQ010000879.1:9676-29905 GCA_032468035.1 Aparallactus werneri
TCTTGAACGAGAAGATGAAGCTTTGCAAGTAATTTAGGTCTGGAATTCAGTCTGAGCAAAGTTGGTCTTGATTCTTGGATGGAGAAATCCTGAGGTTCCCTACTTTCTGTGAACCCTAACCCCCGGGGGGGGGGAAGTCCCCTCGCTTCCCCTGCGTTTCTGCCTCCTTCCTGAAAGTGGCGCTAGTCGAGCCCCTTGAATGCACAGGGCTGAAAAGCGAAAAGGGCTGCGCTGGTGCCTTTCCTTTTCCCACAGAACCAAAGAATAAAACTCACGCACAGGAGAGTTTTTTTGCCTGTGGTCTGGCCAGTCCCCCAAACAGCTCATTGCTCCTGGGCACCCCCTTCTTCTTTTTTCTTTTAAAGAAAAGGTGTTTTTGTTTTTCTGCTGCTCAGGGCAACAGGTACTTTCTCCCCCTGCCCAAGTTCACTACTGCCAGGTGCCTCCATCCGGGGTCCAGGGCTTATTCTCTCTCTGCCCCCCTCCCTCCTCCCAGATGCATCCCAACCGGATTCAGATCCTCCTGGCTGTGGTGCGTTACAAGACCTCCCTCAGCAAAGCTCGGCGGGGCCTGTGCTCCACGTGGCTGGCCTCCCTCAACCCGCAGAACGGTGAGCTTCCCTGCCCTCACACCATCAAAACCCCTGCAAAGAGAATTCGGGAGGGGGGGTGTCGGTCACATTTGTGTGCCGCCCAACTCCTAACAACTCTGCTCACAACTGTCAAAAGAAGAAAATTGCAATAAAACCATTTAAAATAAGATAGCCTTGTGCCCTCTCTGTCCGAAGATCCCAAATTGATGCTGGGTAAGGCGCTGTGCACCCCTCGGCCTGAGTTTCCTTTCACACGCTCCTCTCTCCTTGTCCAGAGGTGGTGCGAGTCCCTCTGTGGGTGAAGAAAGGGACCCTGAGATTCCCGGCGGAGCCAGGCGCTCCGGTGGTCATGATCGGGCCCGGCACTGGCGTGGCGGTTTTTAGAGCAGCAATACAGGAGCGAGTGGCCCAGGGCAAAACAGGTGAAGTCGCTGTGTGGGGCGAGGCAAACTTCTGAAAGAACACCTGGAACAGCAGGGAAGGGAAGTGTGTGGCATGATCTCACCTGTGGTTGGGGTGGCTGTGGGCTTTCTGAAACGCTCTTCTGAAAGAGGGTGGCACCTGGAAGAATTCGGTAACCTTCCTGCCTCCGCTTGTGTGCCAACTCAGAGGCCTCTTGGGTTTTTTTAGCAGCACCATGAATGGCCGCTGTCGGAAGTGTTCAGCTGCTTTTCATTCCAGCTGTCGGCCATTAAATGCACAACATGCCCCAAAAGATCTGGTTATTTGCCCTGTCCACACTTTGGCCAGGCAGGAACCGGGATTGGCTCTGCTTCCCTCTCGTTGATCCATCAGTCTCCCTTAGGCGATGATGTGGGCGGTGGCTCTGCCCCGGAGGGCCCTGGGCATTCCAGAGAGCTTTTAGCAGACAAGCCCGGTCGCTCCTGAGCGACTGGCCCTTCTTCCCACCCGGTTGGCTACTCTGGCTGTTGCCCTTCCTGAGGCCGCCCCGCTTTCTCTTCCCTCAGGAGGGAACTGCCTGTTCTTCGGTTGCCGAAACAGAGCCAGAGACTTTTACTGCCAGGCGGAATGGGAGGGACTGGTGAAGAGGGGGCTCCTGACGCTCTTTGTGGCCTTTTCCCGGGATCAGGTAAATCCTGCGTGCGCAGCCTTGTGCAGGCGTTTGCGTACTTCCGAACCCAGGTTGCAAGCGTGTGTTTCTCGGCCAGGATTGCTGAGATAGGCACTGAGGAGTCAGAACGGAAAGTGAGGGAGAGCGGGCCAAACAAATAGTCCCACACGCCATCCAGAAACTTTGGATTCCAGCCCCCATGAAATGGATCTGCGCCAGATGGGGGGGGGCTCTGAAACCGTCCTTTAGAAGGCTGGAAGCAGGAGCCACGTTTGCACTGGAGTGGTGGGGGGGGAGAGGGGCCCTGCCAGCTGCTTCTCCTCTGTCCCAGCTGCTTCTGCGGCTTGGTCCGCTGGGCTCCTTCTGTTGACTCTCGGGCCCTGCCTCACCTTGGAGAAGCCAGCCGGGTCGGCAGGTTCTTGCTGAAGATGGACAGGCTCCAGTCCTGCCTGGCCTTTGGCTGGTGACCTCCAGGGACAGAAGAACACAGACTGCGGTACTTTGGGTCACAAGACCCAACCCTCCTCACTCCTCTTGCTTTGTTTCTCTGAAGCAGAAGGGGCCTTATCGCTGCCAGGCCCGCTTAGCCTAACGTTTGGATTCATTTGTTCTGACACTGAATAAATACAGAGCGCGATACAGCAAGAGGGTTGCCTGTTTCCAGTGACAGGCGGGTCTGACTCAGGCTTTCTCCTGCATTAACTGAGGAAGAATCTGTCCTTGTGGGCCAAAGATCTGCAGGTCTCTCCCTAGTGGAGGTATCAGATTAAAAAAATCCCACATTGCAGCGAGAGCCCTTCTCAAGGCTCCAGGAAGCGGTTACTGCTCAGGAAACGAAATAGTGTCGGGGTGGGTGTGTACTACTCCAGCTTCAGCCCTGCCTCTGGCTTTACGTCCATCCCATTTCTGCAAGCAGGTGGGGGAACTGCATGGTGGGAATGGTTCCTTCCCTTTTACAAATTCTCAGCCTGCAGAAAGGTCTCCTGCCTATCTGCTTACCCTTGCATCATCCTTTTAAATCCCAGAGGATTAGGCAAGCCTGTAGTCTCCCGGGACTGGTATGTTGATGTGGCTCATGCCCAGGAAGGAGTGGCACAGGGCGTTTCTGCTGGACGTGCAGCTTGGCTCTGACCAAACGGTCAGAAAGATGTCTTCGGAAGAAGGCCAGGAAGAGAACAATTACAGGAGCGGCCCTGCGTCCTGCCCAGCTTCCTGCGGTGGCTGCTTGAGAACACGCAGTTGGCATGATCTTTTTCTGAAAGAGTCTGAGCAAGCTTTGTGACTCCACATGTTTGAAATACTTCCCTTCATTGCCACCTTCCCAGGAACTCTGGTGCTAAGGCCAGACTCCTGGGGAGTCTCTGCCCAGGCATGGCTGCCCTGCCGTTGTCTAAGGCATTCCAGTTGTTTGTCTCCCCCAGAGTCGGATTTGGTTTTCCATGTTGAGGTTCCTTAGCAGCATATTCATTTTGCCCAGGGAAAAAAGAAATGAGAGATCATTCCAGATTATAGTATGAGGAGAGCCAGATTCCTGCGACTGCATAAGAACCGTGTTTTCCCAGCTTTGCACTGTATCTTTTTTATTGTGCAACCCCAGAGTGTCTCCGTAGCAATAGCCACGAAGCCAGTGTGTGCCTTTCGTGGAACAGCTTCCACGAAAGGCATTCTCGAACAGCTTCCCGTTGTTTGTGCTCCTACGCGGTTGCACCCCAAACCCAGTTCAAGGGCTTCTGAGTTGCACTGTTACAAGCAGCCCCGGCGTCTTTCTCTCTGCTCACTGTGCTCCTTGTTGGAGCCTAAATCGCTTGAGGTTGCCTGACCTCTCATGGGGTCTCCCCACAGGAAGAGAAGATTTACGTCCAGCACCGTATCAGAGAGAACAAGGAGCTCGTGTGGGAACTGGTGAAGCACAAGGAGGCCCACATCTACTTATCCGGGTGAGTGCCAGGAAGCGGCCTAAAGAGTTAAGCTGTTGTCCAGTCATCCTCAGCACTGAGCAAACTCAGGCTCCCATTTACAAGGCTTTAGCGTATCCAGCCCCTCCAATGGCAGGGCGTGGAAGAAACCCCACTGCCGGTGGAGCTGCTGCAAAGGGCTGCTCAGGGACAGGCCTGGTGCCTTGCACTCTGCACTTTCCCCCGTTCCTCTTGGCAAGTACTGTTGGACAGAGTCCAAGCGAAGTATTCTTGCCGCCCAGGGACAGGAAGCCAGTTCGTAGCATTGAGTGATGCTAGAATTCAGAGCAAACTCACATCATGGGAAGCCTCCAGAGCAAAGGGGTTCGCTTTGGGGCACAGCTAAAAGCTGTCTTCGTTTACCCAGTCCTGTGATATATCCCTCCTTCTCCCCACGCACAAAGCTCAAGCTGGGTTTACCCCCAACCCATGTTTGCAGCCTAATCCATCGCGCCCTCTGGAAATAGTCTTGGGGGAGCCCTGGCGCCAGAGACGGGGGCTTGTATGAGTGTTTTCCTGGAGCAGAAAGTCCGAGGGGATCAGGCGGCAGCGCCGACTCCATGGCCGCAGCTTCTGGGCAGAGAGTGGATCTTTTGCGATGGCAAGAACTGCTGTCCGAATCGGTCTTGACGCTCTACCTCCTTCCCACGTTGGGCTCCAATCCTTGGTTTTATGCCTGCATGGACTTCAGCGTGGTGGCAGCGCTTCCTGAGTTTTCAAGCCTGGGCTCCTTCCAACGTGCGGCCTGTTTGTGTGCAGAGTGTGCACCTTTGTGTGTATCCTGGGGAATCCTGGGCGGAAACGCTTGAGTCATCTTCCTGCCCAGACCAGGGTGGAGGCCGTGTCAAGCCAGTTCTGGGGGTGGAACGGGTTTTTTCACATTTCTGGGGAAAGAGGCCAGCCTTGAGGATGAACTGGGCGGTTAGCCCAGATGCAGGTTGCACATCTGGAGCTATCTCCTCAAAGGTATCTGAAGTTTTAAAAGTAATAACTGTCACACATTCAAAGCAACTTCATTCCTGCCAAAAGCCTCTGGGGAAAGGAAACCGGGGCCAGGATTTTCCAGGACCCTTTCCTGAATTGTCAACTTTCCTTCACTCCCCACCCCCACCCCAAGATGTTTGAATGTGTTTCTAGGATTTGTTTTAATACCTAAAAAAGGTAACACCTGTTGTTCCGATATTTCATACTTGGTATTATTTTACACAGAATTTGCATTAGATTTTTGTATAATTTCTTGGCTACATAAGCAATGATGTGGAAACGACATGTGGGGATCAGTGTACGCAGATTAGGTCCTGGTCTCCTCTTTCCACCAGCTCTTAAGTAGCTTCATCGTAGGAAGGTCTGGCTCCACCTTGGCCACGCAGCTGAGCCACGGCCGGGGGGCGATTAGAACCCGCCCCGCCCCAGGGCACCGTGGCGTCTTCTCTGGTGTCGGCCGGGTCCTTCTGCGTGGGCCAGGCAGAGCTGGAACTTGGCACCTTTCTGCAGCCCTTCAGGAGCTCCTGTGTGCCCACCAGGCCCTGATGCTTTGCTGTCACCACTTTCTCCTCCTGTTACGGCAACCCCTCTCTTCCAGAAATGCCAAGCAGATGCCGGAGGAAGTGGCAGAAGCCCTGAAGTTTGTTTTCCAGTCGGAAGGAGGCCTCTCTGCTCCAGAAGCAGAGGAATATCTTGCCTGCTTGGCACAAACCCACCACTTCCAAGCTGAGACCTGGTCTTGAGCTGCCATGGAATCTGGGATGGACGGGGAAGCGTCTCGCCAAGGACCGGATGGCTGTGGCGGTGCGGTGATCAAGGCCACCAATAAATCGGGCCAGGCCATCTGAGCCTATCGCCGCTTGGCTCTTGCCTTTGACTGTGAGGAGGGCTGGTGGGAGGGCTTCACGGGTGCCCACCAGGACATCTCCAGCTCCCTTCGGCCTTGCTCAAAAGGAGTTGGCGGTTGAGCCTGGGCCATGGCAAGAGAACCCTGTGAAAAGGGCCCGGCCGTAGCCGGGACACAGGTTGAGAAGTCCCTCCTCCTCCTCCTCACTCTGCATGCTTCCAGAGGGTGGCAGTTTCACTCGGTGTGTGAGGAAACATGAGAAGGAGCCCCACTGAACTCGCCTAAATTGTATTCAAATTCCCCCTTTGTGGCACATGAGAGTCCCGTCTCTCCCAATCGCCTTCGCCCCTACAGAGTTTGCGAAAATATTCGCTGGACAGAGAATGTATTCTTTTTCTCACAGTAAGAAGTAGAATTTCTTTAGGGTGTGCAAAAGGGGGACCATAATGTTTTCTTCTGAAATCTGGGGGTCAGGAGATCAAAGGAAAGGTGGAGGGGAAAGCATGTCCTTTGATTTGAGTAGCTGCCCCAAGCAGCCCAGAAGGGTGTCGGGCTAGAAACATCGCTTCCCAGCCAGAGTGGTCTGCTTTGGGCCAGACCTACCTTCGTTCTCTTGTCGTTTTGGGGGGATTTCTTGTCTTTCTCCCTGAGGGAACAGATGGGGTCCCCCAAAGCAAATGGGGCTGAGGCATTTGCATAGGGGCTTCTGTTCTGTAAGGGGGCCATTAAGGTCAAAGCCAGACAGGGGCCAGTCCAGACTCGGGACTCCTCCAGATGCCCCAAGTCTGAGCACTGCTGCCCTCCCTTGCTACCAGCTCAGCCCTGCTGCTGCCACTCCTGTCCCACCCATGAGCAGAGAAAAATAGGCCGGGCCCCACTGCTGAGCCAAGCTCCTGACCTCACTCCTTCCTGCCTGGAAGTGGCGCATGGGTGTCAGTGGAGAGCTGGAGAACATGGACTGTTAAAAAAAATAAGGGTAGAGTTTGCCTCCAGAAGCGTCAACCTCCAGGTCTCTTGGTAGGATCTGGCATTCATGGAGAGGCTGTGCAGGAGGGTCCATGCGTCACACTGGAAGAGAGGACAAGAACCCAGGCGCCCAGTGAGACAGACTCAGCCTCTCAGAGTCAGTTGTGCTTCCGGCAGTCGTCCCTGTGAGCAGAGCTGGCGATTAAGCTGCAAAGGAGACCCCTTCCTTCAAACAGGCAGCGCTCAGAATGGCTGCTGCTGCTCAGAGCAGCTCCCCCTCCAGAACAAGGCGGCCCAGCTCCCCCAACAAACAAAGCGGCCCCTGTGCTGGGGCGTCATCTCAGCATGGAGGAACAGGAGCCGCACCCACCAGCATTGCTGCCCATGGAGCAACCTGGATGGTCCTGCCTGCTCGGCCGGCCCCGCCCCCTGGCCTGCAGCCGACAGGGAAGCTGCTCTGCCCTCGATTCAGAGTCTCGGTTGTTGCAAGTCGAGAGAGGATCCCAGCTGTTGCCAGCCTTCCAGTTGGCAACCGTTTGGGCCAGGCCGCCCAGCCGGAGAGCTCGGGGCCATGGAGCCCGTCCTCCGGAGCCCTTCCTGGGCAGGAGTTTCAAGCTAGGCGAGATGGGAGCCTGCCATGTCCCAAAGGCAACCTCGGCCCCGGGAAGCAGAAGACAGCTGCTACTGATCCACTTGCGGACTGCCTTACCTTGAAGCTGGGAGCAAGACGGGGATGGGGACAATCCCCTCGGATTCGGCCCTTGGGGCAGAGCCGGTCGTTCTGGTTCACCCAGAGAAGGAGGTGTCCGAGTTCAGGGCTGCACCCTCCTTGGGCAACTTTCAGCAGGGCTTGCTGGAGGAAGAGTGGACTGGTCCCCAGCTTGAGGAGGAGGAGGAGGATGGCAGTGAGGGCAAAGGGCCCAGGACTGGGCCAGCAGCAGATGACTCCTCTGGATCCAGGGAGAAGGAGGAGCCGAGCATCGCTTCCCCCATTTGGCACCCGAAAGGAGGTCTGGGTGAGCTGGGAGTGGATTCTGGAGGGTCTCCAGTGACCAGAGAGGCCTGTGGCACAGCTGCGCTGGCAGCACTTGGGGAGGAGAAGGAGGAGAGCTGCCCGTCGGGAAATGCGTCCCAGCTGCCTTTGGGGGAAGAGGAGGAGGAGAAGGAAATGGAAGGGGTTTGCCTGCTGGGGACCAAAGCACTGGGCAGGGGGGCCCAGGGGGACCTAGTGCAGTCCTGCTGCATTGAAGCCGAGGACCCCGCGGGGGACGAGCAGGAGTGCCCAATCTGCACGGAGCTCTACGACCAAGATCGGCGCAAGCCGGCCTTGCTCAACTGTGGCCATGGGCTCTGCGGCCAGTGCCTGCAGGCCATCCTGCAGGCAGGCAGTGCGGCTGACATAGGCCGTGTGCGGTGCCCCATCTGCCGCCAGAAGACGCCCATGATGGAGTGGGAGATCTGCAAGCTGCAAGAGGAGCTGCTGCTGCTGAGCGCTGCCCCAGGCCCGGCACCCCCCAGCTTCAGTCCGCTGCCACCCCAGCAGCCCGGGTTCTGGGGAGGGCTGGAGCACCGCTTCCACGTCCGCTTCCACACCGGCCGCGTGATGGGCTTCTTCCCCTGCCTCCGCTATCCAGCCTGCCTAGTGGGCAGCCTGGCAGAGCTGGAGCGCCGTTGCCCCTGGTGCTACCGGACGGCTCTCTTGGCTCTGGCCGCAGCGGAGATGCTGAGCCTCTTGCTGGTCTTCCTGCCCATCCTTTTGCTGCTGCTGCTCTTCCTCATCCTGGACAAGTAGGACTCCTGATGGCCTGGCTCAGTTCCCCAGGGCTGCAAGCGAGGGTGGGACCCCCAACACAGCCTGCAAGCACGGAAGGGGCCGAACTCGGTGCTGCTCTCTGTGTGGCCTCCCTGGGAACTGAGCATGCCATGGCACACTCCTCTGACCAAGCAAGAAGCCAGCTCCTTGGGAAAGCAGAGGACAGGGGCACTTGCAGGGGTGCAACTGAATTGGAGATGGCTCTGAGCGCCTGAGGAAAGGGGCCTTCTTATCTAGGAGCACAGGGTGCCTTGAGGCTGGGCAGCAGAGGGAGGGGCTGTCCCTGGTGCCCAGCCAGGTGAGTTCTTGGCAGCATGGCGTCCTGTGCTTTCAGAGGGCCTGGTGTTCCTCCCTTGAGGAAACTGGCCTTGTTTGGCCCCTGCCAGCACATTGGAGAGCCCTCTTGCCCAGGCTCTCCCCAAGAAGCCTTGCTCCCTCCGGGGGCTTCTCTCTGTCCTCGGCCCTGCCAGCAAAGACAGGAGTCTGGCCTGGATGTCGCAGGGAATGGTGGCTGCGACAACATCGTCCGAGGGAAGAGAGGGAGCTGCCAGGCAATCTGGGCAAGCAAGTGCACGGGTTTCTGGCTTGGTGTGACTCAGCAGGTGCCAGGCGCCCTCTGCCTGCTTGGTGGAGGAGCCGCTGAGGAGGCTGGCCAGAGGACGGAGTGGGGAGCGGCTGGCACGGCCTGCCCCAAGCGGAGGGGAGACAGCCCGCTGGTCAGCAGTACCCAGAAGCCTGCTAGCTTTGTTCCGCTCCAGCAGCCTCTCTGGATTGTCTCTCGCAAGGAGGTTTTGTAGCAGCTGCTTCTCCAGTCTGCCCACCTGGAAGACCCAGTGCCCCTCCCTCCTGCCCCCCTGAAAGGCCAAAGGCCAGCTCTCTGGGGCAGACCCACATAAAGGCTTTCCGAGAAAGGCCGCCTGGCTTCCAGTCCTTTCATTGCTGCTTTCTAGCAAGGTGTGTGACTTTCTTTCTGGCCAGGGTTTCCACACCGTCCTGGAATCGACTCTGCTTAGTGAGCAAACGAGGGTCTCTTCAGGGTGGCCACCTTGGGGGCTCATGAGTGCCTTCCCCCTGGGAGAGCTGGGCAGGGGAGGGGAGGGCCATGGCTGGGGGAGCTTGTTGGGTTTTGTGGTCTCAGGAAGGGTGGGAGGAAGGAGGGGCTGCCTGCCCTGGGGGGCAGGAGGGGGAGGGGGCAGGGTTGCACCAGTTGGTGCTTTGACACTGGCCCCAGAGCCTGTTCTCACCTAGGGTCATGCAGCAATGAACTCTGTGTGGTGTGCAGATGTAGAATGGCGTGGTTTCTTACAACACAAACAGGGTGCACACCTGGTGACCCTGGGAGTGCTGTTTTGTGTGCGTGTGTCTGTGGATCTATTTTCAGTGGGTATTTTGCCCTGCCTGACCCCAACCGCCACACCTCTTCTAGACTGTCTCCCCTTTTCAAGCATTTCTCACTTTACTGCAAAAGCTTCAGCAAAAGAACCACTTCCTCTTTCCACCGTGTGGCAAGAACTACATGGAGGAACAGATCAGAGAAATGGTGGAGGAGGCAAAGCAAACACCCCTCCCCCCCCCAGGTTTTCCTTGAAGCTGTAGGTTTAAGCTCAGGGCTTAGCTGGGTACCTTGAAGGAGGCTGGAGCCCTCGGCTTTTTCGCCACACATCAGGATCAGAGCAGGGGGAGCTGCTTCCGCAGGTGTCAGAAACCACGTTGCTGCTCTCCTTCCTCCCCTCCCCGCCGGTTGCATCTCTACAAACTGGTCCAGAGAGGCTGGTTTTCCTACCCCCCCCCCACTCCACCTCCCTGGCCCTTCTTGCTCAGGGTCCCCAGGGCTCTTGAGTGGCAGGTGCCTGCCTCCTGGAGGAGAGGACAGTTTGACCCCTCAGAGACCTGCTGAAGGAGACCAGGTTGTTTTAAAACCCTTCCGGAGGAGGGGGTGAAATTGTCTCACCTGTGGCTGCTCACCCTGTTGTGCTAGTTGATTAGGGTAAGGAAGGGCTGAGCCGTCTGATGCTGGGCTCTCTGGCTGCAGGTCAACTGAGGAAGTCCCAGCTCTGCGGCCCAGAACCCAGTCCACAACCAGGGCTCTCTGTGGGTTGACCTCTCTCCCACCCCTCCTCTCACCGCCACCCCCTCTCTATATGCACACACATGAATGGGAAGCACATTTTGGTTCAGGAGCATTATTTATTTAGATTTGGCTGAGGGTTAACAAGACCACCAGGTATAAAACAGGATCTTCTTTGTCAGCCATCTTGTTTTCCGGGTTGATGGTTGCAGCTCCCTCTTTCCCTCTCCTGTCCATCTGGGCTTTGGCAAAGGGACAAGCGGCTGTCCCAGACCTTTCCTGAGCCAAGGTGTTCCTGGGACAGAAATGCCCAGGCCGCCAGCGGGGAACTTTGCCCTCCTCTGCTCATCCCTTGAGGTGGACCAGGGGACTTGGCTCTCCCCGTCTTCTGCCCCCTTCTGTGGAAGCGAAGCCGAGAAGATGGGCGGCTCTGCATCCCAGCCAGCAAGAGTCAACGTCCCCTTTGGAGGATTTGTTGGGCTCCCACCAGGCCTTGCTCCCAGCCCTCCAGATTTTGAACCCAGCTTGACCCAGGGCAGTCATGGCCAGCCTTCCTGGTTTACTTCTAGAAAGACCCACAGGGCAACTGAATGTGATTGTAAGTCTCAGCTCTCCCAGAGCCACAGGCACGTGGGGCTGAACCTCAAGAAATGGGTCGCTAAGGAATGCCCTTTCCTCTGGGCCTGGCCTCAGGTGTGGGCTGGACTCGGGTCAAGTTATGGCTTTTTTTTTCTAACTTGGCACAGCATGTTTTGCAAGACTGGCACTTCCTCCCAGACTAGCCTCCGCCAGAGGAAGTGGGTATCCGCTTCCCTCCAGCCTGATACTGTCATGGCATTCCAGCGATCAAACTGCATCGGCCGCCCTCTTTGCCCCTTCAGGGGAGAAGGTCTTTCTCATGGACGGCGGGGTCTTTGGACACAAAGGCTGCTCTCAGGGCCTGGCTGCAGTTGGGGAGTGCCCACAGCCTGTCCGCTCCTGAAATCGCCCTAGGCGGAAAAGGGCACCTTCCTCTTCCTAGGAGGAGGTTCAGTGTCACGGGTGGGAGGGCGCTGCTTGCCATGCCTAGAGCCTCCATTGCCAGGGCCACACCTTTCCCTTTGCCCCAGGAGACGCAACCCAAGGATCACTGCGCTCAGTCCATTTTATTCAGGAGCAAGGGCCCAGACAAGATGCATTTCTGGAACACATCCTCCAAAACGAGGATTAAAAATGTACATTTGTTTTCCGCTTCCCTTAAGAGTTTGCATCAGGAAAACAGGGCGATTCTTTAGGAATCCCTGTTTGTAACTGGACTTCAGTTGGCATCACGGAGTGAATTTCAATGTTTGGCCGCAGAAGCTTTGGCAAATAACTTAAAACTGGCGGTCTGCCTTGTTTTCCAGCACAGGCCCCGCCTGGCATCGTTTCTATATTGTTCCAGGGCCCTGCCTTGGCTCGTCTTCGCCCCACTACTGCCCTTTTCTCCCCGTCGGGAGTAAGCCGTGAGCCAAAAGGAAAGAAATCCAATGCAAGTGTGGCTCGGGGGTCTCAGGATGCACAGAAGAAGGGGAGGCGAATGGAAGGGGACGGCAGTGGGCGGCCGGGTCTCCACAGCGCTTCCTGGTGGCTCTTCCAACTGCCACGCCCGGGAGCAAGCTCCTCCCGACTAGGAGTGACCCCCAAGATTAGTTGCTCTCCTCAAAGTGGCAGCCATCCCAACCCAAGGGATGTCTGCAACCGGGGGGGGGGGTTTGCCAATCCCAGAGGGCCAGTCCGGTCGGCCTTGGCATCTCCCAGGACCTGCGGAAGCCACCCGTTTCTCCCTCACGCAACCCCACTGCCGAGGCCAGCAAGAGACTGGGGGCGGGGCAGACACACAGCTTACATGATGGCGCACGAAGAGAGCGGGTTCCGGACGTGGCAAGTGCAGGCCGCCCCACAGTACTGGCGGAAGGTCTGGTAGCAGCTGCGGTCGGTCTCGCTGCTCCACTGTGCCTGGCTGGCCGAGAGCGCTTCGGCCGGCAGCCTGTTGAGGATGCTGGTATTGACCGCCAAGGCGGCCAAGCCGTAGTCGGTGAAGAGCACCGTCTCCCTCTTGCATGTGGGGCAGGAGATGAACTTGTACTTGGGGCAGGACTCATAGAGGATCTGGAGGCATTCCTCGCAGACTGAGTGCAGGCAGGAGAGGATGCGCGGACGTTTGTTGGTGAAGTTGTAGGTGTGGCCGCAGGTGGGGCACTCCAGGGGCTCGGACGGAGTGGAGGGGTGCAGCACGTACTGGTTGACGATCACCTCGTCCGAGGCCGGGGCTTGGCGGTGGTAGCAGATATCGGAGCTGCCCTTGCGCTGCCCTGGATACAGCCGCTCCCGCCGGGGCAGGGGTGGGGTCCGAGACAGCCCCAGAGACCCCGGGTTGTGGTCTAAGGCTGGGATGTCACCGCAGGCCTGGTTAACGATGATCTCGGACTCCGAGGGCCAGGCCCGCTTGGCCACCAGGGGAGGGTCCCGGCGGGGGGGCGGGATGTAGCGTGGCTGGGAGCTCTGCAGCTCAGAGAATTTTTCAGGGTGGATGATCTTCATGGCTTCCATTTTGATGATGACCTGCTGCCCTTTCAGACATGACATGAGGAGGTTCTTCACCTTCCTGTCCGCAGCTCTGGGTCCTCCGAAGGCCTCCTGCATGAGGCTAGATGGGGCTTGTGGCAAGCCAGGCTTTGAACCGGGCACGGACCATGAAGGGGCAGCGCTGCAGGGGGAGAGCAGGGCAGAGACGCATCCTGCAGCAGGGCTGCCAAAATGGCTCCGACCGTCACGACGGCTGCGGCCTGGGCCTTCCACGCTTTCTGGGCAAGACAGGTTGCAAAGCCAGGGGTGATACCCACACCAGATCTTTTTATGCCCACGGTTCCAGCTCTCTTGGGTGGCAGGGCATTGGACCTAGTTCCCAGGAAGCGCGCTTGGCTGGCTGTCCGGCCGGCCCAGCAAGAAAAAGAGGCCAGGGAGAGCCCTGGCTGGTGGGTTGTCTATTGCCCTGCCGGTACGGCTGAGCCCACTCAGGTGAAGAGGAGCGGATGGAATGTGGTTGGAGTGTCCGGGGGAGGCCTGAGCACTCCCTCCCCTTGTGCCTTGGTTCCTGTTTACATGTGGGGAGATCCTAACAACGCTCAAGAATGTGTTTTGCAAATTCCTGAGGTCTGACGTGCACCTTTCTTGGTGCTCCTTCCTGAAGATCAGGTCCCAGGGAAAGGCCCCCAAGTGGGGCAGATCCTGCTCAGGTGCCAGGCAGAGGGTTTGCTCTGGGGGAGCTGCCCCTTCTTCACTTGGAACTGGCTCGGCCCTTCAGACCCCTGGAAAACAAAGCAGAGCAGTGCAAGTCACCGGACAGCAGCATTTGTGGGTGCCTTTGCTTCTCCCACCCCAAAGCAGCAGATTGGTGCAATAAAAACATTCAGCAACTGGGGTCTCCTTTTGAAATACCAGCAAACCCGCCCGGCATCTTCCTTTTTCTTTTTTTAAAACATATTCCTCCTGCTCAACTCTCCACTGGCGATGGCCATTTTTATGTCCGTTGTTCCCTGCCCCTTTTTTGTGTATTTACTCTCTGTGGCTAGGAGCATTTTTATTCTCTGCTCTGAAGCAACAATGCTACGTGGAGTTGTGGGCCGTCTTCGCTGGGCACTGGCTGTCCCTGACCTTCCTGCCCAGAGATAGCAGGGACCAAACTGGGCACCTTCTCTGTGCCAAGCCTCTTATCTGAGCTTCAGCTACCACCCCTCCCCGGAGAGAGAGGTCTGAGGGGCCTGGAGCTCTCGAAAAGGGTCGCGTGCTACAAGACATTTTTGAAACCTCAGCTGGGCGGGCAGAGGGCCACAGACAGGGCCTGGGCATCTATGTGAAAGGATAACCCTGCAAGAGGCCCTCCAGGCCCCAATGCACTCTGGACATGGAGGGGGCGCAAGGCTGCCTTGGAGGCCACATGGGAATGTTTCAAAACGAGCCCTGGACTCTGAAGGCAGGTCTCCCTCGCCTAAACTCCCCCCGCCTGATCCTGGGGAAAGGATCGGGTGAGGGCTGTGCCAATCTCCATCCACAGCTGCCAGGAACAATCTGCTCAAGCAGTGCCAGCCAAGTGTCCGAACTGCCCTAGGAGAGTCACTGGTCCTGCATTTGAGAGGCTCAGCCCCTGCTCCATGTCACGGCTCCCTTGCTCTCAAGCCACAACTTGGCCACGGAGGCCGATTGCAACCAGCCACTTCCTCTTCTGGGGGAATCTGGGAACTCCAAGCGGCCAAAGTTAGCCTGTCTCTCCCGGTGGGGGCCAGGGTTCATTTAAAGATCAGAAGCGGGGGGGGGGTTGTTGCTGAAGAAAGCGGCCTGCACTGAAAGGCTGGGATGTGGAGGTCTTGAGTTTGTGTTCAAATACAAATCTAAGGGATCTAAGGGACACCACTGGATAAGGTTCACCCAGGACAAGCCAGGAGGCATTGATGTGGACTAATGTTTTCGGATGGAACACTGCAATGCAATTGTGCCACTTGAAGTCACGGGCCCTGTAGGAGCAGTGATGGAGGCTCAGGAGGAATCGGTGCCATGGGGTGAGAGCACCAACCCTGTGTTTGTCCCAAGCCCAGCCAGGAAGCCTGTTTTGCAACGCAAGGAGCGAAGGCTCACAGCCAGGAGCGACCCAGAGTGCTTCTCTAAGCCACCCCTCGAGTTGGCAGATGCCTTTAGGCTACAGATAAACTCTGCTGGCAGAGCAGGAGGAGAAGAGGGCAGGCTGGCATCTCCGCTCTGCCACAAAGCTCACGTATCCTTTCAGCTGCTGGGGGCTCACAGGACCTGCATCCCTCCAGAGCAGAAATTGAGGCCACTCCAGCCGAGGTGGACACCCCAAAAGAGATGCTCCTGCTGGCCCATCCCTTCTGGGTTGCAGAGATGTTCTTGGGGATGGTGATGAAGGAAGGACACGAATGGAGGAGGAGGAGGAGGGGTGGTGGGGGCATCTTTTGAGGGAAAGTGCCTGGCGAATTAAGGCAGTGTCCACCACCCTCCGCCCAGAGGCCCACTGCCGGCTTCCTCTCGGACAAGCCCATCTAGGGGCTCTGTAGTAATTGCCGGTGGGGCCTCGCTACCTGGGGGCCCATGTTGTTTGGCCCGAGGCAGATGTTCGACCCGTCGTTCGCTCCTTTCCTCCCCCCCTCCATCGCTCTCCCAGATGCTCACCTCCAGCGGTTTCCGCCCGGCCGTCCGGGAGCCCGGGGCATCCTCCGCGGCTGGCTCCCCAGCAGGCTGGCGCCGCTCCAGCGGTTCGTCCGAGGAGCAGGTGCGCGGGGAGCGGACGCCGCGTCCTCCGGCACTGCCGATGCGCCCCGTGGCTCGGGGCCGGGAAGGCGCGGAGGGGGAGCGCCCGGCCGGCAGGTCCCCTCTCCGGTGTCCTAGCGGCCCCAAGGCGGAGCGGGATGCTAAGCTGCGCCCGGGCGCGACTGGTACCCAAGAGAGGCCGCGGCGGCGGATTTGCCTCGTCTTCTGCGGCGGCCCGAAGGCCGGAGATGCGCGGGCTGACGGGGATGCCTCGACCCGAAGGCGGCGGGGCCGTTTGCTTCTGGTCGGTGGGGAAGCTGCCTGCCCTGCCGCTGGCGGGTCCCCGCGGCCGCCGCCTCGCTCAGTCCCCCGCTCTTTCCGCAGTGAGAGCACTGCAGTGATGCAGCCAGCGCCGCTCGCTCGCTCGGCTCACGTTTCCCTCAATCAGCAGCCGCCGCCGCTCGCGGGCTGCGCTGCCTTAGCGCCCGCCCTCTCCGGCCAGCCGCGCTGCGGAGACGCTTCTGTCGGCAGGTCGCGCAGGAAAAAGAGGCTCGCTGGCCTCTGCTCCGCCTTCCACGGCCGCCCGGCCGTTGCGAAGTTTCTCTGGGCGGCGGCGGCGGCGGCAATTGCAGCAGCTTCCTTCCGGCTCCCGGGTGGGCCTTCCCTTGCACCCTGGAACGAGAGCTCTGCAGGGGAGGTCGCTCTTTGGCCCAAAGGGCAAAGCAGAGGCCAAGCGACCTCCAACCCGGAGCAGCTGGGCTGGGCAGAGGTGCTGAGGAGCCCAAAGGAGAGGAAGGCGCTCTGCAGCCGCCACTCCAAGCAGCTCTTGATGCTCAGGTCAACGCACACCACTTCTTCAAGCGCCCCCCCCCACCAGCCATCCCAAACTCGCTTAGCCTATTGGCCCACCCCCACCCAGTGGAAACAATGAAAGAGGCTCCTGGCTGGGCGCGTCAGCCTCCTTTCTAGCACCCCAGGCACCCTGCATGTCTTTCCACTCCCCAATTTCAGGGTCCATCTTGCTGAGTTTCCATCTTGGCCGCGCGATAAGAAGAAGCTCACTGAATCCCTTTTAATCCCCACCTTTTTTTCCATGTCCGTAAACTGCTTGGAAAATAAGATAAGCAGTAAGATAACAATAAAAGTGGAAGGACGGTGCTGTTGCTGAGCAGATTCCTCCTCTGGGACTGTGCTGGGCCTTGCCAAAAGTTATTGAGGGCGGTGGGGAGGAATCCTTTTGTTCCCTGTGGGTCTGTACCCCACATGGCTCCACATGGCTCAGGGGACACCCATAGAAGGGGCAGGGAATCTGCCTTGACTGAGGACTCTCTTCAATAGAAATGATGGTTATTTTTTTCCCCCAAAAAATGGGGGAAATGATTGTGGGATAACAAGATTCCTTTGTGCTTCAAGTGGGATCATTCATCTAACCATGGAAGAGCCACAAATGAGAGGCTGCTGCACCTGCATGCACACCTTCCCTATCTGTGCTCCCCCCCCAGTTAATCAGGACTTACCTGGGAAATCTCCCCTGCTTTTCTTCCCAGCAAGCTCCTCAGTTCAAGCTCAGCCCCATCCTGACCAGGTACCCTCCTAAGGTGATGCACGTCTGGTGTTCTGAACAGGGCATTAAATGCTCTCTTGGAGGTTGTTTTTGTGGGTCACCTGGCAGGATGATTCCCTTTTGTTAAGAATTTGTGGGTCCTGTTCATTAAGCCTGGGCTTCATGTGGCTTTCAACTGCTTTCTTCAGACAACCTGAAAACAACCTCTGGAATCTCCTGTTTCTTCAAATCTAATAGCTTTTCTCGCCTGTAAATACGGACAAATTTAGTTGAAACTGGTTGGACTACCCAAGTGAGGGCAGGAAATGGTGCCCATTTAACTGAAGGAGGCTGCGCAGGCTTCATTGGGCTCCTGGCTGAGGGCTGCAAAGGGCAGAGGGCACCGTCCTTCCAGCCAGAATCTTCCCTGGGGAAGCCAAGCGAACCATTGGCACGCGAAGGAAACTTTCTCAGAGTGATACTCTGACTTGGTAGGATAATAGTAATAATGAAAATAACATTGCTGATCCCGATCATGACTTGGGCTGGGAAATTGGCTAAGCATGACTAAGAGGCAGCACCGGGCAGGACTAGGGTGGAACCCTCATGGGGGGGGGGTGATAACCACAGGGAGGGGCCCAGGAGGCGGAAGCGCTAGTTCCGGGACAGGAAATCCTCGGTAACTCCTCCAGCTGGAGACTCGGTGGGCGGTCACGATGGCCGGCTTTCCTCTGCCCCCGGAGGGAAGGGGGCCGTGGGGAATCAGGCCAGCTGGGCCACTGTTGACAAGAGGCAGCTGGAGGGGCCCGGAGCTCCCTGTGCTCACGAGAGAAGGCAAGGGCTAGGGAAGCCTTCCCGGGCCCTTCGCTGAGCATCAGCGGCTCCTGGACTTGCTGGAGCTTGTGGGGACAGTATGGCCTAGTGTTGCTTAGTAACCCGCTTTGGGAACCAGGGGTGAGGAATGGGGAAAGTTGCACTTTCTTTTTACTTCATTTACACATGCTTGTTTTTAAAAAGTTATACCTTATATCTAGTAGTTCTTTTAAAATGCCATATGGTAAGTAGTAAGACAGGTAGATCATGCAGAGTTTCTCCATAAGGTTAGTTAACCTGCTGCCTTTCAGATATCAGCCCCCCACCCCCCATACTCATCAGCTCTCAAGCATTGGGATGGAGGGAGGGGAAGCAGGCCAGGGCTAGGGGAGGGATGACCCCTAGCGTTCGTTCTGGGGAAAAGCACTTCCCCCGCCTGCCTATCCCTTGGGGAGAAGGGCCACCTTTGGGGGGGTGGCCCTGTGGGCCTTTCTGTCCCACCCCAATCCAGCCTCAGGGTAGGAAGAGACTGTGGGGAGGGGGAGCCAGGCGCCCTGCGGGGTGGGGGGGGGGCAGCGAAGGCCAGGGTTTGCTGGCCCAGATCTCTTTAAGGCCCCCTCCCTCCACCCCGAGGGGGAGGAATGGCCTCCATCAGGCGAGCCACTTCCAATGGGTAGCGGAAAGTTGGAGGGGGCATCCTTAGCCCCCTGCCAGGTGGGCCCTGGGATCTTTTGCCACTGCCGGAGCCCTGCGATCGGTGGGAAGGAGGGCGCCGGGTTGGGGAAGACTGCCGGCAGCCGCCTTTCCAAACTCCCCCCCGGGGTTTTTTCTCAATGGGGCGGTGGGAGAGGGCGCCGCCTGGAGGTTCCCGCGGCGGGGCTCCTCCCCACCCCCGAGGACGAACCGCCGCCGGCGCCTGGTACCAGCGCGGGGGGCGGGGTGGTGGCTTTCGCGGCGGAGCTGTTGCCGCTGCGCGTAAAGTCCCGGGGAGGCGGGCGGGCGGGCGCGGGGCGGGGCCGGGCAACCAACAGCCGGACGGCGCCAGCTCTTCCCAGGGCGTCGCCGCCCGACCCCGGAGGCACCGATCGATCCGTCGGCCTGCTGCAGCTGCGCCCCTCCATCTTGGCGGCTTTGTCATTGGGGCGGGCAGGAAGCCGCCGGGGACGGCCCGATGGAAAACCTGGCAGCCGCCACGGCCTGCCTGCCTGCCGGCGCGACCGCCCCCCCCCTCTTTCCGGGAGGAGGACCGGACGGGCTCGCCCGCCGGCAGATCTCTGGAGTCCCAGAGGCAACAGACGCTCCAGACTGGCCAGGCGCCCGGTGGACGTCGGGGTTGTAATGCCCCCGAAAGTCTGGGGAGGGAGAGCAGGGACGCGCGGTTGGTGGGCCCTGCGGACCCGGAGGTCTGAGGGGCGGCTTCACACTGCCCCATAGGTGCCGTCTTCCACCAGAAATAGGAATCTTCCACGAGGTGGATCTGCGGAACACCTCCCCGAGATTGCCCAGCCGAGAAATGCTGGCAGCCGAAGCCATTTGCAGGAAGGGCCAGGGAACTGTTGAGTTTAATCCCGGCTTCATTATTTTACAAATAACTCAAAGTGGTGAACATATCCAACACACCTTCCTCTTCCCATTTTTCCACACAACAACCCTGTGATGTGGGTTGTCTAGAGAGAGAAGGGGGATTTAGTGGAAGATGGGAAGAAGGAGCCTAGATTGCAATGCTACAACTAGGGATGGTCTTATAGAAAAACCCACAACTTTAACTTAGCCACCAAATCTCCTCCTTCCCATTTCCCACTACCATCTCACAACTTTGTTACCTGCAACAGGGGCCTTGCCACTCTAGCCCAGCCGCTCTCACCTCCTCGGTTTCCCCTTGTCCTGTTGGGAGAGCCCATCCAGCAATAGTTTTCCTTCTGGCAGTTGTTCCTGCTGCTTTCCCAAGATCCCACATTCTGAACCCCTGGCTGCCCCTCCTCACTAATCTCTCAGCCTTTGGTCACAAACTGCCGAATCTGTTGTGCCTCTAGATACACCTTCACTTGGTCACCCCAGTTCTCAGCGAGGCGGCTGCGCTTTCCTGCCTGAAATAATGAGGCTTCCGCCAAGCAGAAATGTGCCCAACGCCCCCTGCCCTCCTCCTCTCGCCCACTCTTGTATCTTGGCCTTGCCTCCCCCCTCCCCAATCCACTCCAGTCCTCTAGGACAGGGGTAGGGAACCTTGGCTCTTTTATGACTTGTGGACTTCAACTCCCAGAATTCTTCTCCTTCCATGCTGGCTCAGGAATT
>JANHFQ010000884.1:0-13785 GCA_032468035.1 Aparallactus werneri
GCTGTTATCTTCCCACCAAAGGTGGTCCCTATTTTTCTACTTGCATTTTTACATGCTTTCGAACTGCTAGGTTGGCAACTGCTAGGTTGGCTAGAACTGATACCTACCAAGTATTTTAGCTACACCAATTTCTTCCCTGTGTTCATACCATTCAGGTAGTCCACTGGGTTGTTCATTTTATGTATTTCCCTGCTTCTTGCAATATTTTAATCTCACCAGAAATAAGATTCCAGTATAAAGTCTCTGATCCCTGTCTTTTGACTCAGTAAGTCACAACTAGTGTACAGCCAAAAGCCTTTGTTCCTGAGGTCCAAAGTCTTTCAACCTCCACACCCAATAGACTAGAAATGTCCAAGAATTAGTCTTGGTTACACTCCTGCATCATTCCTTATGTTAGTCCAAAAACTCCATGGCATAACTGTCAGATCTACCAAACTTTTGCCAAGTTCTACTCCTTATTTACTTTAGAGAACATTCTTGGAATTACGTTGATTGATTTTTAAATATCATTTTTAAACTGCTGTTTTAACTTCAAATCTATAATGCTTTAAAAAATTAAACAGACAAACTTGCATTTCATTGCTTTGTTTTCTTTCTTTTGAATGGAGTTCAATAAAACTTTTAAAATTAGAAAGCTCAGGCTACCATATTTCCAAAAATTTGGTAACCACTACATAGAAACGTAACATCAAAAAAATTCTATATTGCTTCCTAGTGGCCATTTGGATTTTTTTGAGCCCAGATGTGGTAGTTCTAGTTCACAGGTGTCAAACTTGATTTCATTGAGGGCTGTATCAGGGTTGTGTTTGCCTTGGAGGGCTGTGGTGGGTATGGCCAGGGTGGGTGTGGCCAGCTCAACATCACTCGTGTCAGGGGCACCTGTGGTGGCCAGAGTGCTCTGCCAGCGTAAATGGGCTCCCGAGTTCCGTTTTTGGCTGCAATGGCCTCCTGCAACCCTCTGCCAGTGAAAACAGAGCTTGCAAGGACCGCACATGGCCCTCTCTCTATGTTTTGGCTGCCAGAGGCACTGTGGGCTGGTCCTTCACTGTTTCCAGGGTGGTCCTGCGGGCCAGATCTAAGCACCTCGTTGGCCAAATCCGGTCCTCGGGTCTTGAGTTTGACACCCTGTCTAGCTGGTCAGATGGTAATACCTGGCCAATCTCATCCTGGATTTTTCTAATCCAGGATTAAATGAACTATGACTTTTTGGCAGTTAACCCCATTGTCTCAATTTGCACAACACACCAAATACCTGACACATGGGATTTGCCCAATGTTAGGCTAAAATATGGTTATCCTCTTTGTGGTTCCCCATCATACAAACAAGTCCTTTCCTTCTTATCTTATAACATAAAGTTACATTTTTATTTAATGTAGAACTCCATGGAAAGCCATGCAAACTGTTGCTACTGAGTACTATAAAACATTCTGCATATACTTTATTTTATGGAAAATAATTAAAGATATGAAGTAGCTTTGAACACATTCAACCAGTTATTTGAAAGGCTTCTATTCTGCCTTGATTTCCAGTTACCTGACCCTTGAACCTCATAGCCTTCACCCCTGTTCTAGTTACAGCAGCCTGCCTGACTCCATGGCCAAGAAGGAACACAGATGTAAATTTGACATTGGGATGCATGGGAGGGGATGGAGTAATGGAAGAGTGGGGCAGTAGAGAAGTAATTTTCTGAATGGAAACTTATCAGCTTGTTCCTGTCTAGGGCATTCAGTTATCAGCATTGCTATTTCAGTAAATAAGAGTGGAGCCTCCCCTGAATCCATGCCAGACTGTAAGGAACTGGATGGGGAGGAGGAAAGGAGGTGGGAGACCAGGAGGGCAGTGGGAAGGGGAGGTCTCTGCCGTCAGAAAACTGGGATTCCTGCCAGTATCCTGGAGGGTCACAAAGACAGGGCTCAGTTTTGACCTACTGGTTCTACTTCAGTCCCCATTTGAGCCGGATGGGTGAAAAGTTACACCAGTGGAGATAAGAATGGGAAAGGGTAGCCAAACTCCCATGGCCTCTTTTGGCATCACTTTGTCATCCAGGAGATGACATGGACAAACGAGTCTGTGAGTAGCCTTATCTACAGCATAGTATTATTGAGTACAAGGTCTAATTCAAGCACCTTTTTTAATGTGCCTTCCCAAAACTTGCAACTAAATTAAGCATTGAGAGCTTAATCTTTTGTTCAATTGGAAATGTTGTTTTAGTATTTTTTTTTAAAACCCTAACTGATTTCTAGACTATTGAGGCAAGCTCACAACATAATGTAAAAAAAAACATTCTGCAATGAACCAAGAAAACCAGTACATGTGTTTTACATTTAAATCAGAGATAATTTGAAGAAAGCATTTTTGTCCCTCTTGAATAGAACAGAGTTGGAAGGGACCTTGCAAATCTTCTAGTCCAACCCCCTGCTTAGGCAGGAAACCCTAAACTATTTCACACAAATAGTTATCCTATCTCTTCTTAAAAACTTCCAGTGTTATAGCATTTACAATTTCTGAAGGCAAGTTGTTCCACTGATTAATTATTATGTCAGGTAATTCCTCCCTATATCTAGGTTGCTTCTCTCCTTGATTAGTTTCCATCCATTGCTTCTTGTCCTACCCTCAGGTGTTTTGGAGACTCCCTCTTCTTTGTGGCAGTCCCTGAGATATTGGAACACTGCTATCATCTCACCCCTGGTCCTTCTTTTCATTAAACAAGACATACCCAATTCCAGCAATCATTCTTTGTATGTTTTAGCCTCCAGTCCCCTAATTGTCTTTGTTGCTCTTCTCAATAAAGGAGACATTTTATACAAAAAGGGAATGTTGCAACTATATATATTTTAATAACCACACTGCACACAGCTCACCAGTCTCAATTATTACAGCTATAATTTGAATTAATAACATCAATACAACCACAGGTATATTATTAGGATTGCAATTCTATATTTTATTTTTATTTTATTATATTACATTTATAAGCCAGCTGATTCATTACACAATATACAATTTTTTGAATAAAGCAATACACACAGTACAAAAAGAATGTTCTGTGGGAAAGCTACCATGTCATACACCACATAATTCACAAGAGATTCACCACCACTGTAGTCCAAAGTTCAAGAAAAGAGCCAGGTCTTAAGGGATCATGCAACAAGGTTAACATAGGGACTTATAAATATTTGGGAGGGTGACATTCTATAGGATAGTCACCACAATAGAGAAGGCCCACTTTGTGAATGCCAGCAGGTAGCATTGTTCAATCAATGGGACCTAGAACAGGCCAACTTTCTTAGATTATACATGATAGGCAGCAATTCTGGAAGGCAGACAGGCAGTCTCTCAAGAACCTATGCCATTAAACTTTACAAATGATAATCAGCACTGTGAAGTGCACATGGAAGCCCACTGATAACCAATGTAGCCCCCAGGAAGGGGTGTTTGATGGACATATCAAAGCATGCCCATAGTTCATTATGCTGCTGTCTTCTAAGCCAGTTGCAGCTTCTTGGAGGCCTTCAAGAGCAGCTCCACATAGGTTTAAATTTGCTTTCCATTTAAGTACCCAGGCCTGAATCTCATTCTGTAGATACAGGTGGAGCTGGGAGGGTAATATTTCCTTGACCTAACAAGTCTCATTTCTGAGTTGTCTTGAACTGTTTCCTCCATCACCACTATGTCTTGCTCTGCAATACAGGAATTGTGGTGTCTCTTTTCATTGTAACCTATTCCTTCCAGGCACTTTTCCTTATCTTCTTTCACTTTCCTGTTTTTCTTCCTATGTGGTCACCCTTAAGCTGCACAAAGCCCTCTCATTGGCTCCAACAAACACATTTCCTCTAGGGATGAATGAGTTCACCGATACAGCCACCGACAGGCAGTCTCAGGACAAAGTTCTAATGATTCCTCCATCAACATCCCATTGGCCACTGACAGAGCCTTGAAGGAAATGGGTTATGGCCAAAGGCTACATCAATAGGAAAACCATGTAAATTAGGTCAAAGGTTTGGGAACTTAGAATAGCTCTGCAAAAAACAGGCCTAGCCCCTTATTGAGCCTAATGCTCACATGTTCACAGCATCTGCAAAGATGCCCTGCAGATGGGAAAATGTACTTTGCTGTATAGTAATCTCATCAAAGATATATGAATCTATCTTTATGCACACATATAATCAGCTTACATGTTTCATTAGGAACCTGAAGGGACAAGTTGGGCGACCTTGATAATAATGTACCCTTTTCCTGTACTGAATGCTTGCAGATGTATAGAGCAATTCCCAGAATTCTGGATGGGGAATTCTGGGAGAGGAAATCCACACATCTGGAGGCTGCCTTGCACACAAGCACATATGCACACTGTATGATCATTTGCAACCACTATGATGGTGATGCAAAATGAATCACAACTGTCACACTTACCACTAGATGTCACTACTTACTAACCTGAAAGAAAATGATATTACAATACAGATAGTTCTTGACTTACAAACATTTGTTTAGTGATCGTTCCAAGTTACAACAGCACTGAAAAAAGTTGACTTCTAACTGGTTTTTTTACACGTACAGCTATTGCAACATCTCCATGGTCACGTGATCAAAATTTGCATGCTTGGCAGCTGGTATGTACTTATGACTGTCACAGTGTCCCAGGGTCATGTAATCCCATTTTGCCACCTTCTGACAAGTAAAATCAATGAGAAAGCCAGATTCACTTAACAACCATGCTACTGACTTTAACAACTGTGGCAAGAAAGGTCATAGAATGGATCAAAGCTCACTTAACAACTGTCTTGCTTAGCAACAGAAATTTTGGGCTCAGTTGTGGTCATACGTCAAGAACTACCTGTAGAGCTTTAACATCCACAAGAAGTACTCAGCTCCCCTTTGCAACACCAAGTCATTCATGATTTCAAGGTACAAACTGGTTTCCTCACTACCAGTTGCCTCCTTCACTGGTATATAAGCTTTGTAAGGATGAAAATATATTAGCTAAAAGTAATAAACGTTTATTTATTTTTCACATTTTTGAGCCATTCATCTCCGTCAGAGAGGGATTCTGAGCCGTATACAGATAAAATATAAAAACATTAAAACAGTATATATAATTTAAAGGCGAGGGTGAATTTAAAAAATCAATGTAAACGTATATTAAAGGGCAGCAGGAAGACTTTTGAACCATGACCAGCCCTATGGCTGCCTAGTCCTAGGTGAGACCCAAGCAAGGAGGACTGCAGAGACATATTTTTACCCTTTTCTGGAACAATGGAGGCCCACCTCACTTCTGGGAGAAGAAAGTTTCACAGGGAGGGGTCAATGGCAGAGAAGGTTCTCTTCTTGGACCCTGCCAGCTGGAATTCTTCTGAGTCAACAACATACCTTCTCTGCCTCACAGGACAGGTCAATGCAACAGGACAAAGATGATTCTGCAGGTCAACTGGCCCATGGGCTTTATAGGTCATAATCAACACCTTGAACTGGATACAAAGCAAATAATAATGCTCCAAGTAAATTCTTAAATACAACTTTAGTTCAGTGGAAAGGTTTGTCTCTCCTGTACCCTCCCTCTGCTCTGCTTACTGCACTCTGCTACATATCATTTGCCAATCAAGGATCTATCATTATTTGATTAAACTCCTGGAAGAGAACTTTTTGCCTTTCCTATCTAGTGGTAAGGTCTGCCAGGCAGACAGAAATACAAGAGTCAGAAAATAATTGAGGTAGGATTAAAGTGCTCTTAAGTGCCATAGATTGGCTACATTTATTTATTATAAAATAGGATTCTTTTAATCCATGGCTTGCTGAGCAAACTCCAATAGTTTGCACAACAGCCTAACTGCAGTTGTTGGGGCCACTCACATCACAAGCATAACTTGATCAATCCATACAACAGTAAAGTGAGATTTGTGGATGGAGCCATGTTGTGTTTGACTGCCTTAATATTTTGTTAATGGGCTATATCATTAAGACTGACCTCACCCAATCACTTAACAGGGATTTTATCTTATCACAATCTTATCAGTAAGATGATGATGATGATGATTACTATTAATATTATTTGTATGTTGCCCACTCCTGGGGGACTCTGGGCGGTTCACAACAGAATAAAAACACATAAAAGCAGACATATAGAATCCTAAAAAATTTAAACAATAAAAAGTGCTATGTGCTCAATTTTTTCAGCCCCACCCCATAAGTTTTGAGGACCCACAGACTTCAGGCCTGCTGGCAGAGACAGGTTTTTATGGGTCGATGGAAGATCAGCAGGTCATGGATAACCCAGATTCCAGGGGGCAGCTGATTCCATAGGGCAGGAGCGGCCACAGAGAAGGCTCTCCCCCGAGGGCCCGCCAGCCGACATTGCTTGGCCGATGGGACCTGGAGGAGGCCGACTCTGTGGGCTCTCACAGGGCAGTGGGAGGAAGATGGCAGAAGGCGGTCTTGCAGGTAACCTGGTTCTAAGCCATGAAGGGCTTTAAAGGTAATGACCAGCACTCTGAATTGCACCCGGAAGCCCACTGAAAGCCAGTGCAGCTTGTGCAGGATAGGTGTCATGGGAGAGTATCTCCGCAATAACCCGCACGGCTGCATTCAGGACCAGCTGAAGCCTCCGAATGTTCTTCAAAGGCAGCTCCATGTAGAGCGTGTTGCAGTAATCTAACCGCGAGGTGATGAGGGCATGAGTGACCATGAGAAGAGCCTCCCAATCCAGGAAGGGTCACAACTGGCATACAAGTCAAACTTGAGTGAAGGCCTCCCTTAGCCACAGCCAATAAATGATCTTCTAATTTTAGCTGTGGATCAAGGAGAACACCCAAGTTTCACACCCCCACCTGATCCCTTAACAGGAACTTTAATACTGTAGAACAGCATAAAGATCTAGAATATCTTTGCGGCCTCTCAACTCATCAATTTGAAGAAGAAAAACTAGAAGAGAGATGGGCAATAGATGAACAGCTTTCAAATTTCAAAATGTTTTACAATAAAATAGCATACCTACCAATAAGGTCCATTTCTGCTTTTCAAATCAAATTCCTAGGATCAGATTTTTAAAAGTCAAATCATGCGTCATTAGCATCAGGGTCAGAGATTAGGGTCTTGAGAAAGGAAGTAAAAAGAAAGAGGACAAGCCTGAAATTTGAACAGACTTTAGGCAGGCCGTCATTGGGATTTGAAATAAAATAAAAGCTGGATGGAATTTAACATGGAATTGGGTTTCTTTGGGTTGTTCTTCCTTCCCAATATTAAAGTATACTTGTTGCTATGGTGTAGGTCAGTCAGTGGTGTCGAACCTTTTGGGGCTTGTGTGGCGAAAGCGTGCATGAATGCGTACGCAGCTGTGTGCCCCTGCACCCCCTGTGCACGTGTGCACACAACCCCCTACACTCCCCCACCCACTTGCACATGACCCCCTCCATGCTCCCCCCTGTGCATGCGCATGACTGCTTTTATTTGTCCATATCACAAAGTATGATTAATGTAATAATATGTGCTTGTATCCGTCTGTAATACTGGTCATAAAGATTTTTTGCTTTGCACACAGTTGTGTTGGATTATGCGTCAGTTGTTTTACTTGTTTTTCTGATTCACATAGCTGCCCATGTACCCAAAAGTACTTCTCAGAACTGCTGTGTTAGCACTGAGTGCAGCCATGTCACAAGTGTTAACTATTTACAATGGAGCAAGATCTAAAAATCAAGTCAGCAACACTGGAATCTTTAGTTGAAACTTTGTCAGCTGAGGGTGTCTTGTGCTCCTGATTTCTTGTTCTCACTTCCTCTCTGCAGACTTCCAAGATCTGCTTAGTCACTAAGAGAAAAGGGAGGCAGGATTATCAGCATTTATCTTCTCACATACCAATAAAAATCACTCAGAAATGCAACCTGTGTGATTGTAATACTGCCCATAAGTACTGAATGTCATGTAAGCTCTCCAGGAGACATTTCCATACTGAGGGGCACTTTGTTTTGCCTTCATGCCTAGTTTGTGCTCTTAAGTGAAAACACTCGACATGCTTCTCACTTGGTTGCATTTCAAATGAGTTTTCCAATTTTCTTTAGGAAGAGCTCCTTTGAAAAGAAACCTGAAAACTTTTCCTTCTCCGGTTTCATGATTCAAGCTATTTCTTGATACTCAAAATGTCTTGGACTCAAATTACTGAATTCAGGCCAGATTTCCTAGCTTGGGTAATGAAATGTCTGCAAGAAAGCAAGCTCAGAGAGCACCAAGGACACCTCAGATTTCTATCTTACTACTTCTCTAGTTGCGCATGCCAATTTACATGGGGATCTTTTTTTCACCCCATGGAGATTCCCTGAATTTTTTCCCCAAAATAACAACCCTGTGAATAAACTGGGCTGAAAGGAAGTGGCTTACAAGGATTTGCTTCAGTTCCTTTCCAAAGAAGGGAAAGAGGAAGTAGAAGAAAGAGAGCTGAAGTTAGGGCTAGATCTAAATAAGCAGAGGAACCAAATAGAAAATGAACAAAATGCGTGCTTTTCAGTTCCCTTTTAAATTCTGGCTTTTAAATTCTCTCAAGCACTTTCATAATAGTTGTTGAAGATGGAAATAAACTTCAAGACAATAAAATAGACATGGTAAATTAGACATATTTTGTTTATGTTTCCAGAAGCTGAGCCACAATCCAAACCAGAATTAAATGTACTAATCAGTGGCCTGAAATGTGCTTTCTTTAGGGTTGAATCTGCAGTTGCCAACTGAAGGGGGCAAGGAGAGCATTTGTCATGTGCATCATTGTCACCATGCAAATGTTGCAAATTACATATTCTGCATGATGTGACTGACACATTCATATAATTCCCACTATCTGTGCAATGGCATTGTTATATATTAAATGTATATAGTTGTGTTAAGCCTGCTAAAGTGATACTAACCTTTAGATGATCCTAACTGTTAGCTCCAACTGTTTTGGAGAGAAACTTAGAAGATTCATATTTGGGTGGGGGTTTTCATGTATAAGATTGGTAAAGGCCCTGTGGATCCAGAGTATAAATTACAGGCAAATTACCTGCTGTTCCTGAATTCCAGTTTTGAGTCAATAAATGCTATTGTAGCTATGCTGGTCTGGTTCTTGCCTACTAAAGCCCACTACACAATAGGCATAATATACAGTATATGACAACATCATAGCTTCTATCAAAAATCTGTGGCTGGCCTTATCTGCTTCTGCAAGGATTTGATTTTAGCAGGTTTTAAAAAAAATTTAATCCTACTATCTATCTCCTTTAGTTAACTAGTTAAAATGGAAGGGATTTAATTCTCTTGCTAAATTGTGGCATGTTGACTTTAGAGTGAGGTTAAAATCCAGAATCTAGATGAAAATATGGACAGCCAGGGTACCTATAGTAATTTTATGTGAATTTACCTGAACATGGATTCCACAGATTGTTCAATACAATTCCTTTGATTGTAGAGCAGGGGTGTCAAACTGGCAGCACACAGGCTGGATGTGTCAACTGCAGGCCACGCCTACCCCAGCTCCGTGAAGGGGAAAAAGTCACAAAATGTCACTTGATGGCAATGTGATGCAGCGAACCTGACCTGCAGAATAGGACTTCTTCATTGCATCACTTCAGATGGTTTGGGCTTTATTTACCCCTCTTGTGGTTGCACCTGGCAGATGGCAGCATGTTTTGTGATATAATGGAAGATTATTGGGATGCATTAAAAACATATTTCTCTTTGCTTTGCCTTTTACAATCTGAACAACGATCCTTCAATGATTTCTTGCACAGAAATTACAATTATCTTAAAAGTGCATAATTTTAAAAAATACATCTACAGTATTCCAAAGACTGCTATAAAATGCCTGGCATATAGATAAAAAGGGACCTATCTGCTGGGAAAATAAACACTAATAACAGATAATACAGTTCAGACTCTGCCTGCTGTAAAATTAGGATGGCCCATAGGAAGGGTTCTTTTGCCACAACCTGCTTACAAAACATCTCACTGGGGAACAGTTGCAAACCCTTCAAGAAGTCCAAGACTCATATTGTTAAAGGCATTGTTGGAAGAGAGCCAAGTTTTGCTTTTGTTTGTTGTTTACTAAATTTATATAGCCATCTTACATACTGTACGTGAGATTACGGTAGCTAAGAATCAGAAGGAACATTTTATTAAAAAATATAATTTTTTCTGATATTTATTTATTTTTATTTATTTATTTATTTAAATTAAATTTATATACCGCCCTTCTCCTGGGACTCAGGGGTACAATTTTTCCTGATATACAGTTGCCTTGTATCTGATGAAATGTAACTGATGGAAAGCTTACACCTTTTAATAAAAATTATTATTCCATACTGATTAATAGGTGAATGTTTTCCATCTCCCTCCCTTAAGCAGGAGAAGGGGTCAAACACTCTTAAAAGAAATCAAAGAACAAGGATGCAGTTTGAAAAATACTAAGGACCAGGGAGAAAGAGGGGAACATTTGAATTATCTTACCTACAGAATTTTAGGATTCTCTAATTTCCTCCTTCAGTGCTGTAGGAACGGTGAACTTTGGCTGTTCCGTTGGATGTTTGTGTTTTGAACTATCTTGTGATTTGGCAGATACACAAAGGATTGGAAAGCACATTAGTTGCATTTCAAATAGACTTCCTGAAATTAATGGGATTCAATTATTAACTTCAGTTTCATTCATTCAGTGGGTCTACTGTAATTAAGACTATGTTTGGATACCAAATAAATATTTCAAAATATTGACAAGCTCTCGCCTTCTCAATTCACGTGTTGCTTTTCATACCTTTCGTTTATAAAATTGTCAATGATATTCTGTAGTTTACAGAGCAGGTGTTTCTCAGAGCAGATATTTATAGGATTTATTATCATCTCTCTACTGTTCATTGTGCTGTTTCCTATAATTTCATTTGGTCATATCCCTTCACTCCCTATGTTTAAGACATGAAGACAGTAGAATTATTTTTTTTACAATGTGTCCTACAAACAGCCATATAGTAACCTGCATCTGAAATTATTAAACTAGCTGCTACAAAAGTGCCTTACAATTTAACAACAGGATATTATTATTCAGAATAACTGGAAGGAAAACCCCCGCACCTGTTTTTCTGACCAGGTGCGGATGCTACACTTGCTCATTTGCAAAAATGGGCCTTATAAAGGATTCCAGAGCTGACTTTGGGGAAAACATGAAAGAGCTTTTAAAGAGGGGCTTGGATAAGGAATTGAAGGAAGAGTAAAAAAAAACTAAAAATAAGCCCATCTTATTTTTAAAACACCGAACCAGCCGTGACCAAGATGGTAACTGGCTTTATCGCGCCAGTCAGAATCCGCAGAAAGGGGTCTTGGGGGTCTCCGGAGACTCAACAGACAGCCCCGAAGCCAACAGCCCGAGTCTGACCGCTAACCCCGGAGCTGAATGCCTCGGGAAGCTTCGGAAGCCTCGGGAGGTCTCAGGGAACTTCAGGGAACACTGGGAAGTCTCTGACGAACCTCGGAGAGCTTCGGGGATCTTGAAGAGTCTTACAAAGTTCCGGGAGACTGCCAACGCCTCCAAGAGAAGTCCAAACCACCAAAAAACAGAGTTGACGCCGACGTCCACGCCCACGCCGAGAACAGGAAGGAACCGCTTCAAAGGATCAATCACACACGATTCCCGGACTCTTTTTAGATTGTTCCCACTGGCAAAAGTAACTTGAGGATCCTGGAGAGTCCCACCACAGACCAGGATACCTCGCCAAAGGGGTATAGCCCTCAACACATCCTAGGCAGGCAAAAGTTTTCTCTACCTAGGACACGGCAATTCAGGCAGCCGCCATCTTCAGGCATGCACAGATGGATATCAGATTAGATATCAAATATCTAATTTGATATCAAATTTATCAAATTAGAATATCACTTGTGGCTTTGATTGTGTTCTGTCTGAATTCTTCTTCAACTGTCATGAGTTCCCAGAACTGGAGACAGTACCTTATGCAGAGTCTGGCCAGCATAGAATCAATAGTCAATAGAATACAATAATTGGGCAAAGAATATAATATCCATTGACAAAAATGTATGCCATTGGATACTTAAGAAATGAGATTTCTCTTTAAAGAAAACAGTTGATAAATGACTAGTTAGGCCTTCTTAAACAGCCAGCATTCCATTATTAATCTAGAACTTTGATTGAAAAGTGCCTTTTTAATGTTGGGAATATCTACATTTATAGTCAAAGGACAATGTTCTCCTGACAACATACTGCTGCTCTGTCTTCTTACAACATTGGTATCAGTATTCTTTGGTTCTCTGGATGAAAGGATGTTTCAAAAACCCAACAGTATTTATTATTTATAATGCAGCTCCATCCTAATCCTTTAGTTATATTCTCCCATCTTTATCTCTCCCTCTCTCTCTCTCTCTCTCTCCCTCTCCCCCCCTCTCTCATCTATCTATCTATCTCCATCCATCCATACCTCTCCAAGTGAGATCAAGTCCAGTTGAAAAAACAACTACATTTAACAACTTTGTCCACCTAGTTACAGGCACTGATTTTCTCAGGTCATCCAACCAAGGTGACCCTTCATGGTCAAACAGTCTGTTTTCCAAAAAGGGTTTTCTTATATAAGCAGAGGGGCACATAATGCTGGAGAATAACTTTTCTCCTGTCTGCTTCATCCATCTCTTTAGGTTAATCTATCATCATGAGATTTCAAAGAAGGTTAAATTTGACATGTGACCTGCAGAATTACAACTCCTGAAATGTGTTAGATCCTGCTAGTATTTCTTGAATAGAATCCAAGCGGAATAACAGCAAGAAAGCAAACGACTGAAGTTTTAAGGACAGGAAGAGCTACTGTGCTTAGAAAATTTATGATTCAGAAAACATATGTAAATACATGAGTTAAGCTTCTGACTCTGGTTCTTGCATAGAGAAAAAACCCATAAATAAATCCCAAGGACAAGAAAACATTAAAGGACAGGACACATGAGTATAATAAATATACATAAATGCCACTCTACCTCTGACTGAGATTATAAATCAGAAAAATCAGAAAGACAGGATGCTTTAAAAGACAGGAACTAAATTAAACAAGAAATCCATCAATATTCCAATTTTTCAAAACAAGGAAGGGGTAATTTGTTTGTGTGTACAAGGGCACATTCAGAAATCTCATAGTACCGTAGATTTAGAAAATGGCCAGTCTGCTTTGGCTTCAGTCTAGGCATAAGTAAGTTCTTCAATAAATCACCCTCATATCAGCAGAGACTGCTTTAGTAAAAGGCATTGATTGCTTCACCTATTTTGTGCTTTTTAAACAACAGTTGGATTTATTTAGTTTTACTCATTATATTCCCCACCAGCTGTTTATTAAATGATCTCATAAATCAGAATGAAAATGGCACTGGATATTGAAAAGATTGTTCGTTGTTGATTTTTCAAACTTTCATAAACATTGGCAGTGATTATGCAATTAATGCAATGTGGGGGTTTTTGTGTGTGTGCAAGAGGGAAAAAGAGAGGCTGTAAACTCAGGAGCTGAGCAGACTATTTCTTAAGAGAAGCTTACAGTTTCAGCCTACTGTTTCACATTTCTAGAAAAATGCTACTTTGAAGAATATACTTTTAAAAAAGTAGCTGCTAAGGTTACTCTTTGCTGTCATGTACGTTGTCTTAGGGGACGCAGGGACGCAGTGGCTCAGTGGGTAAGACGCTGAGCTTGTCGATCAGAAAGGTTGGCAGTTTGGTGCTTCGAATCCCGAGTGCTGCATAATGGAGTGAGCTCCCGTTACTTGTCCCAGCTTCTGCCAACCTAGCAGTTTGAAAG
>JANHFQ010000884.1:13885-25597 GCA_032468035.1 Aparallactus werneri
ATCCGTAGACCCAGTGGAAGTTGGTTCCACCAGGTGGGAGCCCCCACAGAGAAGGCCCTTCCCCTGGGCCCAGCCTGACGACACTCCGCGGTCATCAGTTCCCTGAGGAGGCCCTCCCTGTGGGAACGGACAGGGGGCGGGATGCCGGCACCAGATGTTCCCTTAAATAAACCAGACCCATGCCATTAAGGGCTTTATAGGTTAACACCAGCACCTTGAATCTCACCCAGAGGGCAACCAGCAACCAATGCAGCTCGCGGAGCAGAGGCGTTACATGGAAGTATCGGGAAGCTCCCATCACTGTTCACGCGGCTGCATTCTGCACTAACACAATTGTTAGCCATAGTTCAGGAGTTCATAAATGTTGGCAACAAAATATGAACAGTATGGGAATTTTTCACTGTTCCAGGGTCAATGACTCCAACACAAACTAAGAAAATGGACCTGGTTCATACAGAAGACTAGATTTCCCAAGGAAGCATCCATGAATTGCTCTCTTAAGGCTCTATGCCCCCCACCTCACTTTCTAGCCATGTTTTCTCAATTGGCCACTCCTCTCCCTAAAGTATCCACCACAAATTCCCCAAATCCCAAATATACCTGCTGTTAGAAAAGGTTGGACAATGTCCATTAACAGCTCATCCACACAACTGGCTTGCTGCAGTGAGAAGACAACTCTACCAATCATTTGATAAGAGCAAGACCTTTTACAATTGAGGAAACTGTCAAAGACTCCATGTGACCAAGGCTCCCCCATCTTTCACACACTGTTAGTTTCACCATGACAATTCTGTTCTTCTGAGGGTTGAAAAATCACAGAATAAAATTTTTAAAGATGATGACATTCTTATAAAACCAGACCTTAAAAAACATGATACATTTCCAGAGCCTGGAAGAAATGAAGGGACTATTTATTTCCCAGTCCAGGACTGACCTGAGGATGGGGAAACACTCCACCCAAGGAGCTGCTTTTTCCCTTGGAGAAGAAGATATGCAGAGAGATAGTTCACCAGCTCGCCATGTGATATGTGGGTCCATCAGTTCAGAGGCTGTAAGCCTCCCTTTGCAGCAAAGCTGAAGACACCAAACTATCTAGTTGCAAAGTCTAGTTGCAAAGAAAGGCAAAAAATAAGTAATGATGATGATGGCTTGAACAGCCAACCCCACATTCACTCAGGGAGTGATTGGCTATTTATCTTTCCACAAGTAGTTGACAAGGATGGGAGGGAAACCACAAATTATTGCCTTGAAGCTACACCACATTATATAGAGTGAGGACTGCAACAACAACAGAAAAACGTAGGTTATGGATTCAGTGCTGTTTATATCACCGGTTCATTTCAAGGATGGGAGGAAAGCACACTGAGGAGAGCTGAAAGTGTCACCCATCAAATGTGGCAGAATAAAGTCTGTTTTATTCATGTGATGTGACAGGATACTACAAGTGCAGATAAGGCCTTGATTTCTTTGGTCACATAACCCAAGATAATAATATGCTAAGGCAAAACCAAATAGATAAAAGATAGGGCCCTGCTCAGAACATGTTCCCATTGAAATACATACAGTATATGGTGTAAAAGATGCAATACTTTTAAACAAGTTTGGAATAACTGTGCCTTCTTGTGGGAAACAGTTTTGCAAGCAAATTTGTTTTGTGTTAGGAGTTCACAAGCAACCTACCAGTCATTCCTCATGAAATCATGCAGATGAGTTCCCATATACTAAACTTGGATTTTGATATTGTGCAAAGCCATGATATTCCTCATCTAAATAAATCGCTGGGTTTATATAAAATCCTAAACTTTAATTCATTACTTTCAACATCGTAAAGGTAGAATTTAACAAGTTGACATGACTTGTTAAGCTAGATCTAAATAAGTCAAACTGTGGCTTAACACCATTATTATCCAAACCATACTTCTATTTAGAATTAAACTGTATTTCATTTTAAAAGATGCACTTCTTCAAGATTCCGGCTACGTCTGGATTTTGACAGGCATGCATTACAAAATTTGTAATAATAACAAAAAATCAGAACAATTTTATTTAGTTTCATTTAAATTCAACAAAATACAGTTCACATGATTATTCCCAGTTAAACAATTAAATTGTGTTTAATATACTTTTCTTTCAATCATATTAAATATTACAGCTCTTTAGCAAACTTCTGCTTGGTTCAGTCTCTGGGGAATCATAAACGAAGTCAGGGATCATGAGTCATGCTGCCCTTTGGCTTATATGTTTAAAAGATATGCTGCCTCACAAGGTGGCTGATGTTGTAAAAATATAAGATAACAAGAAGATAAGAAGAAACCAAGCAGCACAATAGCATTTTTTTAAAAAAAAGAATGAAGTAATTCCCAATCAAAACAAAGGCAGAGTTGATTGAATCTGGACCTTAACAGTAGAAGAGGCATCAAGCAATGGTCTGGGAGATAATATTACAAAATATTCAATCATGTTTTTCTTCAGACCCAGCCAAAGTATCATCAAAAAGATGCTATATTTACTCAGAGCTGTTGTATAGCAAAAAAAAAAAAAGGTCATTGATTAAACAAAGCCATAGTCTCCTTGTAGTTCACACATTATGTAAACTAAAAGCAGACAAAGTGCTGAATGGCACAACAGTATACATCAAGTTGATCAACCAGGCTAGTGAGCAAGCATTGTTTGAAGTTTCCTAAACCTATAGCGAGATGCAGATGGCAGGCTGAATTAATTTGTACATGGTTTTTGTATGCATCAAGTTTACACCTAAGATTTTGGGACAAAGGAACAATGTCTACTTTTTTTTTTAAAAAAGTAATAATCTGGGAGCATTTCACTTATCTGCTAACTAGCAAGTCAGAGACCACAGTCCAATAACTACGAGGAGCCAGGATATAAAAGTGGTTACAGCTAGATTAAAATCTAATGTAATTGTTTTAATTTTAAATAGGTGGCTTCCTTAGGAGACCCCTGGAATCTCAGGCAGGGCAATTTTGCTCTAGCCTTAAATAGAATTACAGGTTCTCCTTAGCTAGGCAGAATAGGCTGAAGCATAGAAAACTGTTCCTTATCTTTTCAAAATATTGTGCACTTCTCAGGTTTTCCTTCCCGGAAAACATGGTTGTAACAGAAGCTTTTGTTCAGGTCCTTGTAAAATCTCAATGTGCAATAAAAGCTTCACTTAGCAGTGATACAAGCTATGGATGGAAAACATCCACACTAATAAAGCAAGCTCTGAGTAGTTCGAAAAAGAAAAAAGAAAAGTCCCTATTTTCTTTTTGACATATAGGGGTCCCCAAACTTGGCAATTTTAAGACTTGTGGACTTCAACTCCCAGAATTCTCCAGCCAGCATAGTTAATTGGTTAGTCTTAATAAGGAGGGCCTATGGACTCAAAAATATGTAATGGACAGATGCTTTTAGAAACCCACCAACAGGACTCAAAAGATCTAGGATCCAATTCTCTATTCAGCTGGGCAGCAGATATGATTACCTTAGAAAGTCCCAACAGTGCTTTTTCAACAGGAAACTGGACTTTCTGGGTTTTCTTTGAAGCCATTTCACTTCTCATCCAAGAAGCTTCTTGGATGAAAAGTGAAATATCTTCAGAGGAAAAAAAACACAAAGTCCAGTTGCTTCTTGAAAAAGCACCTTTGGAATAATCAGGACCTAGATGACTGAGAATCTCCATTTAAACATTTACCTCAGAAAACCACTGTCTTACAGCCCATTTTTATAAGGTAGTTGTGAAACTTAAACTGTAGTTCCATCCATGTTTACCTGGGAATATATTACTATTTTGAGTCCTTGATTCTCTCTGCCCTTGTCAAGGTCTCTTGCAGACATTGCATTGCCCAACCTAGTTTCCATAATGAAATGTCTGCAAGACAACAACCAAAGTTACAGAGCACCAAGAACTCATTTCAACCCTGAGCTACAAATAGTCTCCTTTATATATTACTGTATGTTAAATTAACTGACACTATGTCTAAACTGATTTGCTTAGAACTGCTCTTTGATAAAAGAAGGTAAATTCAGGAATCAAATTATTCCTGTAGAAATAGGAAGCTTAATAAACAAAAACGTTTGTGTATTTTTTGCAGGAAGGTAACACGGTATATTTATAGGAGCAGTCTTGGGGGAACGGGTTTGTCAAGAAGTGCGGAGATCAGAGCAATAGAATGGAATAGGTGGGGCTGCACCACATATCTGGGGTTTTTCTTGCCTTCTTTTCATTAAGATATTTTTTGGGAAAAAAACCGTTTGTTTACAATACCGAGTGTCTGAAGGCTGCGACTTTTGACAAAACAGCAACATTTGTCGGAAATCAGATAACGCTTCTGGTGGTCTTACATATATCTCGATGCCACTTAAAGGGAAAATCCAGAAACGCCCGAAAGGTTTGGTAAGCATCGGGATAAATTGTTTTTTAAAAATCGCAAATCGGCTCAATCTTGTTTTAAAAAAGAGACACTAAAAACCCTATGCCAGCTTTTATTCCCGTGCAAACGTTGAGAGGATCGCAAATTCAGAGAAACCACGAGGCACGGAAGTGCAGGAAGAGCTTTGATTCCGAGTAAACCGAAGCCCGGTCTCAGCCGACGCCCTGCCCAGGGCAACGGGACTGACCTCTAGATTTGCATTGGTCCCAACCAGGCAAAGTGGAAAGCAGCACGATTGTCCACGTTAAATTCACTAACCCCCCCCTCCACCCCACCCCCGGCGAACCTCCCGAAAACAGATTTGCCAGATTAAAGGATGACGCCAGAGGGTGAGGAGAGGGGAAAGGGATCAGGTGATCCAGGGGAGTGGGAGGGAATCACGTGCCCCAGGATCAGGCGCTGCGGTTGCGGCTGCGGCTGGTGGAGCGGAGCGGCCACGTGGGGTGAGTCAGCGCGGGGAGGAGCGGCTGAGGGCAGGGCTGTGGAGTCGCGGCTCCGGGGTGGCGGTGGGGACCATAGATAAGGCGGGCAGAGCCGTTGAGGCCTTTGGTGACTCCGCCGGTGCTGCCTTAGGTAAGGAAAGGTTTTTGTTTTTTACGGGAAGTCGTGATCTAAGGTTAAACGTACTTAAAATCGGGAGCGAAGGTTCTCACATTTACAGGAAAGAGAGAGGAAGGAGGCGCAGCCGATTCGATGGCTTTGCCCCCCCCCCTCAAATCTGGTGTCCCCTAAATAAGTTGAGGGGGGATAAAGCCCCGTTGTCATCCAGAGCCAGTCGCTGATTTTTAAAAAGGTGGCCAAGGGATGGGCCGCCTTCACATGTCGCCCGCTCAAGATGACAACTTGGTTTGCACGACACTCGCGGCTAAAAATGAATAGCTGTCTTATAGAGCTATTTTCTGGGTAATTTTCTCTAAAAGGAAGTTCTTTGATTTCTGCTTAAGAGGAACAAAGTAATTACGAAAAGATTTCCTGCTTCTGGCTAGCTGTGACGAAAGAGGGAGCCGAGTCCGTTTGGTTGAACTGCTGGATGACATCCATTATGGATCTTGCAAAATCTTGGAAACAGCCTGGATTTTTGTGTGTGGGTTTGCGTAGTCGCCCGCCAATTTTGCCCCAGATTCCACTTCATGAGCCTTGGCTGTGGGTTTATGTTTGGGTGTGAGCTTTGAAGTAGCTTCCTTTCTACCGTATTCAGATTATTTCTGCCATATGGATTGACTCATGGAAGGGATTTCAGTTCAGGATAACCATCCTGGCTGCTTCAGATAGGTGGATAACTCCTGTAGTCCCAAGCCAGCACAATGATTGGTGTGTGTGGATCCCAGGGGGGAATGAATGAGGAACGAGTTCATTGCTATGTTGGACTCAAAACTGAAATCAAAACCAGCCAAGATTGTTTATCAGGAAATCCCCAGTGACATTTATATGCTGGTAAAATAGCTTACATTGAATTAGCTGAAAGATGTAAGATGCCTCATTTATCCAAAAGGTTCTGGATCTTTTTGGGGTCAGAAGTGCAAAAAGGGAAGGGGAGATTGCATCAGTTCTTCATGATATTTGTTGTGAGAGTCCTTCGGGAGTTGGGCTGCATAGATGTGTGATTAAACATAAACATTTCAAAAAGAGTTGACCCCCTTTTGGGGAAGCTTTCAGGCATCCTTAAACTGGTAGAAAACTATAGGGGGGGGATCTGCTTCCTCGCTGTTGATCCTTATCCAGTTTGTTCTGAATTGGTGCTGAATGAGATCATCCTTATTTACTATGTTTGAAGAACAAATCAAAAAACCTAGATGGATGCCATGCCCTTGCTTCCCTCTCCTTCCCTCCCATCAAGTGCCACCAGCCATACATCAGCTGACCAGCTCAGGTGGGGGTGGGGGGAGAGACTTGGACCACAGAGCAGCCAGAGGGTGAGTGCTGGTCATCTACTGTTCAATTTATTTCTGAGTCAGATTTGGTGCAGAGAGTGAGTCTGATTTACAAGAGTTGGACTTTCCTGCCCTAAGTAATTGGAAGTTGGATTGATTCCACCACGCCTTCTAGGGATCACCTGACTGATGTTGACAAAGCAAGGAAATATGCCAGTTTGTATTAGGTATAAACACTATTAGGGGAACAGTGGGTAATATTATTTCAACACTGGAGCAACTTACTGTAAACCTTCAAGTGTGAGTTGAGGAGTAGTTGGGCAGTGCCATGTGGATGTGCAGGGAAAAAAGCTGCTCAGGCATGTTTGTGTTTGGGTTAGGTGCAAACAGTACTAAAAGGAAAAGTCCTTAGTAAAAGAAAGAGATTCTGAGATGCTTTTTTACAGAGACTTGAATTAGAAATTAGATATTAGAAATTTGCTATATAAGCAAATTCTGATGCAACTTCCCTGAAACAGGAGGCTCAACAACAACAGGAATACTGGCTGGATGATTTAACAAGTGTTCCTTGTTAAAGTAGTCTCCTATTAATATATGTAAACATGTTATTGCTTTAAAATGAATAATGACGTATATATATTTCAGCTTTGCAGAAGCTAGAATAGGGCTGTGGATGCCCTGCTGAATGGGGAAATAAAAGGAAACTGAGTTAGGTGGTTTTAGGTACAGTAAAATGTAGGGAAATCAAACTGGAATATTCAGTACTTGGGCTGTTAAGAGTTGAATTCTGGCTAAACTTAGACATCTCTAAGGGATTGTTCTTTCAAACAGAAATGTGCTGTGGTGAGTAGGCCAGAGTTTATTTGGGGAATATAGGAACGTAATACCTTTTTTAGATTGCTAATCAAGCTCTATATTTAAAAAAAAAACTCACGTTGTAATGTGTTATCCTTGCAAGTATCAGTTCTGTGAGTGTTGGTTTCTTGTGGTCTGTTAGAATGCAGAATTGAATATGCAATATGGGGGAATCTCAGGAATTAATCCAAAGAGTTCCAATGATTAACATTATGCCCTAGAATTTACACTTTCCCCCCTTCTTTTGCTGAATCTGTTTCCCAGTGGTATGAATTTGGCTAATTCTAATTTGTAGGAACTCTTCATTGGCAGTCTTCTACAGAACATTAGAGTTTGACTTCAAGATGTTGGGTAGGGCTCTTTCAGTAAGTAAGTGTACAACAGTAATGAACGCATTGTATGCCATACCTGATGTCTGGAACCATGTGTAATTATAGTTGGCAAGAAACAAATGGCATCCCCCCCCCCTTTTGAGATAGAATAAATACAAAAGTAGAACTTCTGTAATTGAGTAATAGTTTGCAGAATTGGAAGGCCCATTTTCTGCTGTTGTTTTTAACAAACAAGTTAAAGGGCTTACAATAGCATCTGGTTTTCTTTCATGCTCCACTCAATACACACTTCATTATGTTATGAACAGTTGGATCCAGTGGTGGGATCCTACCGGTACGCTGGTTACCTGCTTTGTTTAGAGTGCTTGCAGAAGACCACGAAGATTTGTATGTCAATCACGCGCAGTGCACGTTTAACTGGTAGTCACCAAGCGCGCCCACAAAGCGGGTAACCAGCGTACCGGTAGGATCCCACCACTGGTTGGATCTTATCTTTAAAGAAATCATGCAACAACAATAGGTAGAAATGGGCATTTCACCAGCAAAAGAAGAAACTGAAGGAAATAAGCATTGTAGCAGCATTGTAGCAGCATTCTAGCATTTTCCAGTTGGTGACCCATGACTTGTTTACTTAACTGTTGGCAGGATTTTATTTTAGGAGGGTTTGTGGATTGTTTGTTTTTTGTATCACTTGACCAATATCTTGAAAGGCAGGAATTTGGTAGAGGGTTTAATAACAAGTTTCTGAATCAAAGAGTTGGTATAGTTATTTGAAATTCTACAGAAAGAGAAATAAAAGGCAAATATTGGGAATATTTTTCTCCCAGCTCAGTAAGGCTTTGTGTTGGACAGAATACAGTTGTTTAAGATAGCTTGAGGATCAGCCAAATCATATTTGTTTTCTGCTGTACCACCTAAAACAGGCTGCCTATGTCAGAGAGAGCTAAAACTTGGACCATATGTTCTACAAGTAAAGACTGATATAGCAATACTCATACTGCCCTGATACTACAGGTAGTCCTCAATTTGCAACAATTCATTTAGTGACCATTCAAAATTACAACAGCATTTAAAAAGTAACCTATGACCATTTTTCACTTTTACGACCATTGCATTATCCCATGGTCACGTGATCAAAATTCAGATGATTGGCAACTGGTTCATATTTACTACCATTGCAGTGTCCCGGAGATCATGTGATTCCTTTTTGCAACCTTCTGACTAGCCTGATTCACTTAACAACTGTGGCAAGAAAGGTTATAAAATGGGGCAAAATTCATCTCACTTAGCAACAGAAGTTTGGGGCTCAATTGTAGTTGTAAGTTGAGGACGATCTGTATAATGGAATATTTAGACATGATAGGTCATGCAGCATGCAAAGCCCTAACCTAAATAACCATTATTTTTCAAAAAAACTACAAATGTCTGTACTTATATTGCATGCAAAAGCATGAGTCATAGTTTTACAAAGTTCACTTGACCAGGTTTGTGCAACATGTAGGCCTCAAAATGCCAAGTTTGGTTTCACAGTTTGAATGAGATGCAACATTCAAAATTAGTTCTTGGTGCACTGCCATAGTATGAGTATTCTAGCTTCCTGGAATGAAAACTATTTTCACTGACTTCTTAGGGGAGGAGCGGGCATCAAATTGCTGCTATATGTTGCACAATTCTGTTTCAAATTCTGTGGTTTCACCCTGGAAAGAAATAGGCCTAATTGTTCTTTATTTTCTGGTTGCACAAATGGTTAGCTGATACATGGTAAGATGGGCAGCATATACGGTACATTAAATATATAGCAAGTTGCATTTTCATCTTAGCTATGTTTTCCCCATTGGGTTGTATCCAACAGTGTTTTTTTAAGCTTGCTGGCAGTCCAAATTTCTATACCGAATCTGAACCTGGGGAAGAGAGGACATGGCTTCCACAACCTAGCTTTTAGGATGCAGATTTAAAGCATTGGACCTTCTGGCAGTTGAAAATGGGGTGGGAGATCTTCCATTTTGAACTCTAGAGTGATGTGGAATCAGAATTGGACACTTCCATGAGTTCACAGCCTTTTGTGTTTTTGTGGATTATAACATTAGACAAACAGACATAGATTTGTTCGTTCTATGCTGAAAACTTGGCAATTTTCATATTCATATAGATATGGCAGTGCTTGCACAGAGCTGGATTTGAGTGCACATCACGTTTGTCAGAAATATATCAAAATCAGACATATATATATATATATACCGTATATGTTTCCTCAGAACCAACTGCTAATTGTAGAGGACAACTGCAGAAGCCCAGGAAAATACATGACTGCTTTACTCATGTTCCAAATTTGGATCTCTTTATAGGACTAATTTTGTCAACATTGCAACTGTAAATTATTAATTACTCTCTTCCAGGTAGCATTTAAGCATCCATTATCAAAATGTGGTGCTCTGTGGTAATTCTCGGCCTGTTTGTGGTCCTAACAAGTGCCCGTAATGTTCCATACTTCCCTCCTCTCTCTCCTGACTTAGTGAATTATATCAATAAGCTCAATACCACATGGAAGGTGAGTAAATTTTGGGGTAGGGGCCAACTATGCAGGGTGGTGGGAATTGGTAGCTGGCTGTCTTCCGAGATACAGCTTGGCAAATTTAATATTAATTCACTTAGGCCATTTAACAGTTTGTTGACCTGACATGAAGTAGATAAGTATGTGTCATTTTCCTTTCTGGGTGATTGTATTAACTCCCTACCCCTCACCTTACTACAGTCATAGAAGCAAGATCCTAGTTGAGCTGGTACAATACAGATGCTTGTTGAGTTTCTATTCTGTGGTCAAATTCTTGGGACAATATCTCTTGGCCTTGAAGCTTCAGTTTCTATTATGGCCAATAGCCTTTTGATAGAGGACACTGAGCAAGATTTTTAAACTGTCAAGATGACTGGCAAGTACTATATTCCGCCCCCCCCCCCAGGCCAAAGTGCCAACTGGCAGGGGACTAGAAGATGAGCCTCACAGTAGCCCTGATCTATGTTCTCCCCTCAGAGATTAGAAGGGCCTCAACTCTGCTGGTCTTTCATAAGGCTTTAAAATGGGTATCTAACTTTTGTAGACTTCAACTCCCAAAATTTCACGGGCAGCCACGTCCACAAGTCTTAAAAGCTGCCAAGGTTGAATATCCCTGCTTTAAAAACTTGGTTATGTACCTGACCTTCGGGTTCTGAATATATTAAGGGCCCCTTTTTTGGCTTTACTGTTAATTATCTCAGTTTCTATACATCTATTTATTAGGTATGTATTTGTTTAAATGTTTTTATTATTTTTATAGTTTTAGAATTGTAAGCTGCCCAGAATCATTGGTTATGGCCAGTTATAGAAATTGAATGAATTAATGACTAAATAACAGATTACTCTGAAATTAAGGCAAGTCCTAAGTTAATTAAGGGGAAAAAATCTAAAGCAATATTTAATAAAAGATTTAATATTTAGAGCCAGTTTGGTCTAGCAGGTAAGGCATCAGACGAGAAACCTGGAAACTGAGTTCTAGTCTCATCTTTCTTAGACATGAAAGCTGGCTGGGTGACTTTGGGCCAGTCACTCAGCCTAGCTCTCCTCACAGGTGTTGGCATGGGAAAAATAGGAGAAAGGCATATTAAGTATGTTCACTGCCTTGTGTTATTTATTAAATATAAATCATTAGCGGGGGCAGGGAGAGAGAATCTAGTCTTTCATCCAAATAAAAGCAGCATTTACTGAAGACAGCATTTATCAGACATATATTTTATCTCTGCCTACCATAAAGAAATAGTGTGAGTATGCAGATTGTGGAACCATGAGTTCATTTTTATGCACATGTATAGTTAATTTTTTAATGTAATTGTGCTTGGGGTGAAAGATCTATATTACATTGTATTTTATTGTTATTTTTACTTTTTTTAAAGGCTGGACACAACTTTGCCAATGCTGACATGAGTTATGTGAAGACATTGTGTGGCACCTTCTTGCATGGCCCCAAACTGCCAGAGAGGTGGGATATTTATGTGCTCTGCTTCTAATCCAGCTGCATATGTGTCCTTGAACTTTTGGACTCTGCAGATAATGACTATCTTGCCTTCTGCTCTCAGGAATGGTTTCCTGGTTACAGTTGTATTAAACAGTTGCTACTGGACATGATGAAAGAGCTTAATTTAATGATAGAACAACTGCTTTTATGCAGAAAGTCTTAACTTAATAGCTTGTTG
>JANHFQ010000884.1:43467-58391 GCA_032468035.1 Aparallactus werneri
GCCCACATTTTTTATAAAGTGACCTTGGGGATGTGGCAATGGCCATATCTTCAGGCAGATGCCATAACTCTCTTTATTCAGCAGTGTTGTAATTTCAATCAGTCACTACACAAATAGTCACAAGTCAAGGACCATCTAGATTAGTAGCCATTCTGGGAGGTATTAGGAGGCGACTATGATCAATCACTGAGTTTTCACGGTGGCTGCTAGAACAGCTTTTGAAAAAGGTTTCTCTGACCCTGTGACTGTTCTATGATCCTGACCCTGTGACAGGCTCTATGATCTATCAGACTGTCAAAGCAGCAGTCAATATGCCCATCGCAAGGACTACAGTATACAAGCTTATTAACAGCCATAATTTAGTAACAAAAACAGCAGTAACAATAGTTATAGAGAGAGACAAGAGAGTATTACCTGCTGCAATTAGCAGCAGGGAAGCATTAGCTCCAATTGCAAGAGTCAGAATTCAATCTTAATCCACCAATCTTTGGGACAATTGGAACATCTTAGATGTGATTGAGACCGCCTTATGTGTAGATATGCAGCCTCAAATCCACAAACTATCACTACATAGGATCCCTGGGCACAAAAAATTGCCCATACATTCTATATCAATTAAACAGCAACAATCAGGATGGACCCTAGTAGCTTTTGCATGCTGTACACATTCATGCCATTGAGTTAAGACCTCTTCCTCACATCTATCATAATTTTTTCTTTTACCTCTTTGGGCCAGAATTCTCTGCCATCAAGTTGGTCCTCCAGATAGTCCCTAATGATGTTGGTTTTCTGCAGAAAGAGTCCCATGGAGTTGGCCAGTTCTACGTCATGCCCGACAACAGGATCTTCTAATTCTGAGGCAGAGAAGAGCCGGGAGAGGCCAATTCCCACCAGGCCAGCAACATAGTGGCAATACTATAGGTTGGAACATTCAGAGCTTTATTAAGATGTTTTTTAAAATCTAGTTCAGTCCATAAAAGCTGCAGCTACCAAACTTTACTATATATATATCCCCCAACATCAGTTTGAGTTACCAATTTTCCCTTGTCCTATAGAAGCTATTCACTTTTATTGTTTCTCCTTATTCTGTTCTCATGCACTATACATTAAAAGCCTCACTGAATAGAAGACTTTGATGGTATCTGTATTGTAAGCTTAATGGTTACAGCTAGCATACAGGTTTGCTAGGATACTTCTCCTCCCAACTCACTCACCTTGTCCCACTCTTTGTTAGAATTCACCTTCTTTTCCAAAAACTCTGCCATACCAAGACCCATCTTGTGACAAATGTCAGCAATCACATCTTGATAGACTTTTGCCAAATTCCGGAACTCTAGGGAAATCTAAAGGCAAGAAAAGAAATTGGATCATAAAAAATGATACATGTGTTTCTTCCTGCCTCCCCCCCCTTGCGCCAAAAAATTTCTGAATTGATAAGGAGCTCAAAAATGCTACCTCATTTTAGGTCCCATGTATGTAAAGTTAAAAATATTTCAGCAGTCCTTTAATCTTGAATTTACAACAATCAAATGTAATATTATTTCAGAAATACAGGAAATATCCTTAGAAAAGAGATACATGGGCAAGTTATTTCTATCCAGAAGGACCAAACTCAATGAACTCAAGTTTAAAGCAGATCATACTACTTCCAAAGAAATAATGGCAAAATGAATTTTTTTTACTTATGTAATTAATTTCTGCAAACTTCATTAGCAAGGATACATAACTATTTGAAAGCTAACCTTAATTGCTGCTGCTTTCTTTCCTCTTGAGTGCAACTCATACAAAAGGCTCCAATTATTTAAAAAGAATACTTATTTTGGAAATTAAATCAGTGTCAGAGTTTAATTTACACAGCATGTTTTTGGCAGTGTGCCATGAAATTAAGGAACTGGCAGCATCAAGTTAAAAACCCATCCAGTGGCTGGCCACATATATTCAAAAGCTCCTAAGTATAAACACATACTTCAACTGTTGCCTCCCTAGCAGTTGTTATTTAACATTTACCTGGGATTCTGAGGCTGGCAGTAACCATTTGACTAAAACCACTGCTAGTCCAATTCTTCATAAATTTATCCTCTTGATTTTAAACCGGTAACTCTGCTACATCAATGGTATAAAAATCCACCTAAATCCTGGGCTGAAATATCTGTCTCTTGTAAATTCTTACGGATAATTATTTTGCAGATTTTTAAAATGATTTGTCAGGAATCATAGTAATGATGACACAGAAATATGCAGTCATGTTTTGGGGAAAAACTTAATTTTAATTTGTATTGTGCTTACCCAAAGGTCCAATGCATTTTGTTGTTGTTATTTTCTACCAAAATTTGGCTTGAAATGAAAAGGAAGCACTTGTAAGTCAACTCTGTTCCACTTTAATGTGAAAATACATCCTCAATGCATGTGAATTCAAAGGAAAAAAATATTGAATCTAGATACTCAGTTGTGTATGTAAAGTAAGAGTTGCACCAGTTGCACCAAGTATGTGAAGGAAGGGTTGCACCAGTTCCTCACATATCTAATAAAGTACCATGTAATGCAAATGTATGTACCAGTATAAAGGCAACTATGTAGTAGACCAGTGTTTCTCAACCTTAGCAAATTTAAGATATCTGGCTTGCTGGGGAATTCTGGGAGTTGAAGTCCAGATATCTTAAATTTATTAAGGTTGAGAAACACTGTAGTAGACAGTCCCGATTTCAATTTTTCTGAAATGGCATCTCTAAAGTTCTAGGACAGGAAACTTTCACACTTCCAAACAAATGTTAATATATTTAAGAGGCTGATCCCCTCCCTCTCACTTGTTAAAGTGGGGGGAAGAGCCTTAAACCAGGACCATCTTAACTGCATAAAGCAAGAGAGGCACCACTCACCGTTGGAAAGTCTTCTAGCACCTGTCTGTCTTTCTCTCTGCTGTCCATAAATTTCCAGTCTGGCTGATATAAGTAGGAGTGAAAATTGTGTAACATGAGGACCTTAGCTTCAAGACTGATAGTCATGTCATCTTCTATAGTATCCAGAGCTCGGAGAACCAAATATAAGATGCACACTGCATCGCTACACAGAAAACGAAAAGGATTGTTTGTGATTTAGATGCCAGAGGAAAGAGAAAAGTAATGAAAGAAAACAAAGGAAACAACCTGCTAGGATTGGTTCGGATCCTATTAACTGTTGACTTCAGCTATTGTTGACTGCTAATAGATTTTACGCTAAAAGAATTGTGGCTTCTGCGATGAAACCTTTCTTTTAGGTTCCGTGGATCATATCGCAAACTATAATAAATATAACGGTAGTAGATTGCATATACATATATTATAATAAAATGTGAACATCTCAGTAATAATAAACCCTGAATTTGCTTTCTGAGTTTTATTTAAGTATTCCCAACTTAAAAGAATTGGGAAAGGGTGGATTATAGTCTATTTACTACTTTTTGAGCACCCAAAGGTTGCAGTTGATGATGGAAATCAGGGGAGGTCCCAAAATTCTAAAAGGCTTTTTCTTACATGTAGGGTTATGGAAGAGATGATAAACTAATTTATTTTACCAATTTATTTTACCACCTACGGTAGTGAAAAGCTTAATGTCAGGATAATAACTGCAGCCAGAGCCTAACTTCAGTGGATGCATATAACTTATGTTTCTCACAAGAGCTCTAGTGTCTCCTGTTGAAGCTAAGCCAACACCTGTCAACAAAAACAAAACTGGTACAAATCAGAATAGTTTGATCTTGTAAAATGTAGACGTATTTCATTTTTTGATATCAGCAGCCCTTCCCAAATCAGAGTGAAAACTTTTCAGGTCGTTTTCAAAACTGCAAATGAATTTTTTCCTCCCCCCCCCCCCCCGGTGATGAAGATCCTCAGTATCAGGTTGAGAATACTACCCAAAACTTCCTTAAAGTCACTCGTTATTCCCTTGTCCCAGCAAGGAAACAAGAATCACACACACACACACACACAACCTCACCGTAACTCCCCGTCCAGCGCCTGGATGACGGCGGCGAAGCTCCGGCTGGTTTGGTTCAGGTACTTGTAACATACCCGGAGGCCGTCGCTGAGCGAGTCCTGCAAAAGAAGCATAGGCGGAGGGGCAGCCTGAGCGATCAGAAAGCGAGGCCGCGAGCGTTGTAGGAGACGAAGGGTGCCGCCGCAGGTCCGCAACCGGCCACCGCCAGTCAGGCAGGAACTCGACCCGCCGCCACCTGCACGCGGTGGAGAAAAGGCCAAGGTGCGCTTGAAAAGGGACGTGGCGGCCTTGGAGCTGCAGCTGGCCATGGAAAAGGTATACAAGGCCAGAGAGGCGCAGGCTAGCGGGCCGCCCCTCGCAGGGGCCCTCGAGCCTGGGGGGTACGGAGCATCGAAGTGGTTCCGGAGCGCCCCCGAAGCGAGACACGCCCACCCCTTTCAGATTCTGAATGTTTTCTTCTCTAGGGCACAGGCCCCGCCCACCAGGCAGGGCGAAGGGGACGTGCAGCGAAAGATCTACATGGAGCGGTGCCGCCTACCAGGCCGTAGGAGCAGAGATCTCCAACCTTGGCAACTTTTAAGACTTGTGGACTTCAACTCCCAGAATTCCTCAGCCAGCAAAGTGTTAAAGTTGGCAAGGTTGGAGACCCCTGCGCAGGAGCGAATGCACATCGGGAGGGGAGACTCGAAGCGCGCTTTTATTCAAGCCTTCTTTCGGGCAAATCATCCCGCTAAATTCAAAGAGCCTCCGCATCTTACCATCTGCCGAGTTCACATCACATATAGGCTTATTTAATACCGCAATGTTTTTTTAATTGAATAAATCCAATAAATAAATAGCGAGGGTTTTTTAATCATAAAGCATGGTTTGCAAACCACAATGTCAGCCTTTATGACGAATACTGAAATTAAACCATAATATGCTTTGTTTTTTATTACTTGGTGTGGGATGTGAAGCTAGCCATGGTGGCTTTTCCAATCATGAATTGAAACCTATCTTAGAGTGCCATCCAAAATGGTAAATGACTGATCAGCAAGCCTATGACAGAACCGTTGTCCTTGAAGAAATAATTGCTTGTAAAGATGAAAACTAGGGCATGCAAGTAATAGGTAGTTTAAAAGGCTACCATATGCAAGGGATGTTGATGAGCTGTTTTTTGCTGAAACTTAGAATAAAATGCAATGTGTTGAAATTAAAGGATATTACCACTTACTTTGGGAGAAACTTTCAGAACACCTGAGGGTTAAGTCATGGAATGCTCTACCTGAAGTAGTGATAGTCTCTCCTTTCCCTTGATGGAAATTTTCAAATTGGGTCTGGGATAGCTCAGTAGATCCCTATACTGAACTAAAGGCCTAAAAGTACTAAAGGCCTATTGTACTAAAAGGCCTATTGCTCCCAACTCATACACTATGATTTTATGCTAGCACTCAAGCACCCATTGGCTCCCCTTATCCAAGTAGTGCTGACTCAAGGGGTTGCCATAACAAAGCCAAGAAAATGCATTTCTACAACACTTAAAGCATGGTTAACCAAGCATGTGATCAGCAAATTGTAGATAACTCAAAGTAGTAAGAAGTGCACTGTGTGAACATGGCTCTGAAGTGAACATTGTATTGTTCTCTTCCTACTTCCTTGGCCACTTTTTTTCCTAGCAGCAGTATACTGGTAATTGCTGGATCTGAAAACAAACTATACTGGTAATTGCTGGATCTGAAAACCACTAACTTTCATACAATACTGACAAAAGAGACTATTTGTAGCTCAGGGTTGAACTAAGATGTGTTTGGTGGTCTCTGGGGTTGATAGTTTTCTTGCAGATCTTTTATTACTAAAAATGATAAATGGCATAAATTGTAATCCACAGAAATTATAATGTATGCTATAATTGCTTTGCAAACCTAAAGTTTCTGTTATTGTTTTGGCTTCCCCAATCATCTGGGGAGGAAAATTCAATAAACAATTATCAGTCAATACTTTAGCAGGATCCATCCTCTAATTTTCTGTAATGTGTCATTTCCTTAGTTCTAACTTAGAGAAACACATAATAGACCAATAACAACAGCCATTACTAATAGAGAATTAATCAACTTTCATTTTGAAAACTACATTTATTTCTTCTTCTGAATATCATCTTGGGAGCATGGATGAATTGGACAAGAAGAATTAGATCCCATTTTCTTCTACAACTTTTATTCTTGCTTCCTTTTAGCTACTTTTTAAAAGCAAAAATTAAAATTACATTGGGAACCAAGCTTCAAGTATCATGTAATTCTTATGAAGCACACACACACACACACACAAAGGATAAACAAAGTTATCTAGCATTTGTTTCCCATATGTTTTCAAAAATTTTGACAAGCAAATGAACTTTTGATAAGAACAAATCAATACTAAAAGCTAGTCATGTCACCTAATAATGAATATCAATATTTTATGACAAAATTTTCACATTTGATTTCCTTGTTTATAAAAGTATAAACAAATGACATTGCGCATGCCTTGTTACAGGATGTGCTTATAGGTTCATTTCAGTGATTCTATTAGAGAAATAATTTATAATAGAATGTATCCTCTAAAAGCACACCTAAAATAGCATTCCAAGTCAGTGTATTCATACTACATTTGAAAGCATTTTCACTATCTCACTTCCCCCCAGTATTATCTAATGTTTATGGAGGGTAATGATCATGCTATGGAATAGTGTGTGTGTGCGCATGTATATTCTCCAGCTGCCTTAGCCATAAAAAAGAAAGAAAAACTCTTGTTCTTGTGCCCCAGCAGAAAGCAAAAGAAAAAAGAAAATAACCAAAGGAATAAAATATGTACCAAGAAGCCCCACTCACTTGGTCTATCTTGGGCATCACTGTCTTGTATCCACCCATTTTAAACTTCACCAGATTGTAGATCTCCTCTGGGTGACCCAACCATCTCTTTAGCAGCTCCATTGACTTCTGCGTTGACCTGGCAAGGCAGGGATGGTGTTGCTGTTGAAGAAAGACTTTCAAGAGCAGATTTCTTCTCTCCTTCTCCTGCCCCTTTTCTTTCTAACTGTGCCACCTGCCTTTTGCTTTGGCTGCTCCTGTTTTTCTTTTTCCCTAGGGGTTTCCAGAGCGAGGTAATTCCCCCCTCCCTCCACTACACGCCGCCTCCGGAGACGCTTCAACCCAAAGATACCTTCCGATCTACACAGGTTGGTATGTTGCTTCTCTGATAGCGTTAGTCCCCTAGCAGCAACCAATCAGCAGGCAGCGCCCCTGACTCGGTAGGCTGATAGGAAGCTCAGTAGCCGCGCGGTGCTCGCACCAGGAAGACGGCAGCCAATTAGACCATTTCGGGCTGGTGTGACGATCCGTCGCTATCTCGTGGTTGGTCACTGCTCGGCCATAGGCGGCCTGAAAGGGCAGAATTCATTTCGAAGTCGCCGGGTTTCTTAAAGGAGCCGGACGATGTTTTTCTTTGTGCAAGGAAGGACATGAAGAGATGTCGTCCTACAAATCCGGTTTGGTTACTGCTGTAGTAATAGCAGTCAAGGTGGTCAGACAACGTTTTGCAGTCCAGATGTAGATAGTACATGGAACAAGAATTTCCAGATATACAAAGAGCCTTCAGTAGAGGCAGGACTCCAGAGTTCATATTGCAAACATTTATTTAATTTACAAGTGGAATATATAATTAGAAACATTGGACTAGAAGAGTGGAAATTACAATTACTGGGGAAAGTACCGGTAGCCATCGCCATAAATGTTCTGATGACACTTTGATGAAGGGAAAACTTAAGGAATAAATCATTAGAACATTGTAAGTATACTAAAGGAATGCAAAAACTGGCTTGCTGCTCCATATTCAAATAATCTCTGTGTCAAACGGCAATGCCAATTCAATGCAAGTAGATGAAAAAGTTAAAATACGATCAGACTTATATTTCTGGAATTAGCTAGTGGATGAATAATGAAAACAAAATTCCTGGGAGTAAATTCCATTGAATTCAATGACAGAAATCTCAATAAGCCCTTTGTTTTAATCAAGGCTTGTTATTCAATTATCAGTTACCATTAATTATTTATAAACATGCAATATTATGATTTAGCATAAAATAAACCCATCTACCCAGCCATACCCTTATTTGTAAATTTGCTACTAGAGGTCCCCAACTTGGTGTCCTCCAGATAAATTGGCCCATAATTTTCAGCAATCTTGGTGTTTGAGGATGATAGTGTTAATGAAAACAGCTGAAGGAATCCAGATTTTGGCAGATGCTTTGTTTTGATACTCTTCCCATGACCAGAATGATGGACTCACCCTCACATACAAGCAGCCTCAGCCATTGATCCACTTTTTTAAAAAGTACGGTAATTGAAATTTAATACAATTTATCACTTTATACATTTTGGCAATTTACAGTCTATTTATTTTGCAAACATTACTTATAAGCTGGTGGTTTTTTGCCATGGTTACAGTTGCTTATAATTTCTTGATTTCACTGTGTGAGCATTTATAAATGTAGAGAATTTGAGCTGCAGCAAATATATTTGAGAAACACTGAACAAATGTGAATATTGTAGCCCAAAGTATTCATGTATTTATTACATTTCTGTAACCACCCATCTTAATCCAATGGACTCTCTGAAAACCTGATTTCACAGACCCTCATTCATTGGATTTTTAATGACAGGAACAAAACTTTACTTTGGATTTTATATCCCAATGTGTATATTTTGGATTTTATACCATTTCTAAAACTATCTGATCTGGCAGAATATATGTCAGTTTGTTATTTATTAGACAGTTTTCAATAATATTGATTTATCAACTTGTATTTTGGCCACAAGCTAGCAGAGCAATGGATAATTGGGCCTGCTAGGCTATATTTTTATCTCATATCTACAAGGATTAAGTTTCCAGTAGCACCAAGATATTTCAATTTAGATTTCATAAGTAGTTATGAAAGAGGCTTAGAAGGTAAAACAAAACATTTTCCTTTGCTGATTTCCATTAAATGGTTTCAGTGACATTCTGTGGTTGAAGATGGAAGTTCCCTCTACACAATAGATAGCCCCTCTACTAAAGGCTTCCTTAGTGTAGAGTACATCAGGCTGGAGAGAGGAGCACTTTTGTAAGGATGCAAAAACAGATAGTGCTCTACAACATCATAAGTGTGAAGTTGCTGATTATGATAAACCAGGCTGGATTCACCCTAAACTATAATGTGGTTTACTTGCTTGTGGACAATATTGTATGAACATAAACAATTGTGGTTTTTACAATAAACTATAGCTAAGCAAGCACAGATTACTGCAATTTGTGAATTCAATTGCAGACAGCCTTCATGTTATCTCTACCTCTGGAAGCTGGTTATGTTGCCCCCACTTCAATTTCAAAGAGATATTTAGGAATTTCTTTCATACACCCAATTATTGCCACTGAATATTTAGAAAAAAAAGTATTAAGAAAAATAAACTTCGTGAAGAGCCCCAGTTCCTCAAGGAGTTCTTGTGTTTGGCAAAAACATACTAGGCAGATTATAACCTCTCTTTTGAAAAGCCTTTCCCTAAATGCTCACTAGAAAGGGCATCTTGATTTCACAGAAAAATCTTTTTCCTAAAAATATGCTTGAATCACCTAATGTCAGTTTGTTCCTCCAGACAACATCTTTAAAGACTTAGTTACATCCTTATAGCCTCATTCACAAATTCCCCTTCTTCAAACCATTTGACCTCTACATGGGAGATAGCAACAGGTTCTACATTCCTTTCTAGATTTTCTTCACTTTGTTGCTACACTATGCCAAAATTCAGCCCATTCCATCATTCCCCAAAGTTCTGTTTACTTCCTAGCCAGAAATAAAACAGAGGTCAAATATCTTCCTACTCTGCTACAGTAAATGAAGAGACCAGAAGTGTGCAACTGTAACATTTTCCTTACCAGGGAAATACTGGAATGAGAGGGTTCTTCCCAATTTCTGCATTTGTCCTCATGTAACATTTATGTAACAGACAAAAAGATTCTGATGAGTGACTCCTGGTGACTTTGTGGACACATCATATAGTGGTGCCAACAAGAAGAAAGTAGTTTTTGGACCAAGAAGCAAAAATTTTGATAAGCGGGGAGGAAACAGAAAAATTTGCAATAAAAAAGGGGATGAGAACAAGGATGCCCATTATCCCCGCTAATATTTATCTTAATATTAGAAACACTACTTAGACAAATTAGACAAAACCCGGAAACTAAAGGATTAACAATTAGAAATGAACATTATAGAGTACAGGCCTTCCCTGATGACATGGTGTTTATGTTAGAAGAACCTATAGAATCTGGAATGACCTTGTTGAGAGAAATAGAAAAATTTGGTGCAGTAGCAGGATTAAAAATTAATTAAAAAACCAAAAATAATGACAAAGAATATATTAGAGAAACATAAATTAGAATTAGAAGAAAAATTGGGCATACAAACAACAACAAAAATTAAATAGGGATTTGGCTCACTGTAAAATGTACTTCAATCAAGGAAGACAGCTATGACAAATTGACCCAACAAATAAAAACAGATTTGGACAATTGGAAAAACTTACAGTTATCGCTTTTGGGAAGAGTCACGGCGATAAAAATGAATATTCTCCCCAGACTGCTATTCTTATTCCAAAATACTCCGGTCCCACTAAAGAAATAATTCTTTAAGGATCTAGAAAAGCTAATATCAAAGTTCATTTGGCAGGGGGGAAAAAACTGAGAATAAAGTTAAAAATGATGCAAGAGATGAAAGAAAGCGGGGGATTAGGACTCCCAGTTTGGGAAATTTATTATCAGGCCGCAGTCTGTACCTGGCTGAAAGACTGGATGGTGTTAGAAAATTAGAGTGTATTGACATTAGAGGGACATGACCTATTAAAGGGTTGGCATGTCTTCATGTGGGAGAAAAAGAAGAACATAAAGGGCTATTTTGTAAGACATCACATCAGGTAAGTGCTATTGGAAACTTGGTTTACTATGAAGAATACATTTACATTAAGGTTCCAGATTGGTTATTGACAATGGAGGCTATCATATATCCAAATCTCCTAGACCCAAAAGAGTAACCTATAAAGAATTACTTAGGTACTAAATTACTATCAGGGGGTACTAAAAACAAAACAAGAATTAGAAGAACAAGGATTTAAATTGGACTGGTGGGCATATGGGCAAATAAAAGCAAGACACAAAAAAGATATATAGGATTGTGGAATTTATAAGGATTTGCAAGAATTAGACAAAATGATATTGGAATCGGAGGGAAAAATAATAAAGAAAAGTTATAATTTTCTACTAGATTTAAAAATGGAATAGGAAGTGGTGAATCATAATATGATTGCCTGGGCTAGGAACTTTGGATACAGGATAGACCTGGAAAAGTGGCATGTGATATGGGAGAATATAAAATTGACTAGGGCTATATCATATAAAGAGAATGTATATAAAATGTTTCATAGGTGACATCTATCACCGACAAGATTGGCTAAAATATCCCCCAACCTGAAGACAAACTGTTGGAAATGTAATTATATTAATGACTTTTAATCATTTGTGGTGGACCTGTCCAGCAACAAAAAGGTACTGGCTTAAAGTAAAAAAGATGGATAGGAAAGATAACAGACCACTCGCTGGAGCTAAAACCAGAGATTTTTTTTTACTAGATATTATACCAGGAAAACCAAAGAAAAGTACACTATATTTAATATTACATATAATTACAGAAACTAGGTTGAGCTTTGCACATGAGTAGAAGAGAAATGACGTACCCACAGAAGAAAAACTGATCAACAAAATTCTCGAGTGTGCGGAATTAGATAAACTTTCGTTGGAGTTAAACAGTAAAAGGGAATCGGAATTCTATAAATGTTGGCAAATTGATTAGAACAATTGATTAGAACACAAAAGGGAAAAGGAAAGATCTGGAAAAAGGTAATAGAAAAGAGATGTATATATATATACAATAAGATAGTTATTGACGTAAAACTATGTATCATGGTAATCTCAAACACAATAATTGAGTTGTTATGTATCGTATATGTTTTTTTAAAAATGCAATAAAAATATTTTTTTTTAAAAAGAAGAAAATAGTTTGCCGTTATTTTCTTTCTGGATTTTTTTTTCAACGTCCATGTCTAGTTTGGAACCATGTGATTCTCTGATAATTTCCTATTCAGATGTTAATACAGATGTAATACTGTTTAGTTTCCAATCCCATAATAGCATCATAGTTGTCATTTGTTCATACTTCTGTCAGTCAAGTCAAGCCATGGTGAAAACCAGAAAGAGCAACCCATACAAAAATACAGTATGTGTTGTGGTATGAATACCCTAAGTTCCTAAGAGAAAGGTGGTATAGACAAAGGGATAGAGGTAAAGGTAAATGTTCCCCTCACACATACGTGCTAGTCGTTTCCAACTCTAGGGGGTGGTGCTCATCTCTGTTTCAAAGCAAAAGAGCCAGCACTGTCCGAAGACATCTCCGTGGTCATGTGGCCAGCATGACTAAACACCAAAAGTGCACGGAACACTGTTACCTTCCCACTAAAGTGGTCCCTATTTTTCTACTTGCATTTTTACATGCTTTCGAACGGCTAGATTGCTAGGTTGGCAGAAGCTGGAACAAGTAATGTGAGGTCACTGTTACGCAGAGCTAGGGATTCGAACCACTGAACTGCCAACTTTCTGATTGACAAGCTCAGCATCTTAGCCACTGAGCCACCACGTCCCTAGACAAAGGGATAGGAAATACATAATAAAAATTAAGAAATAGGGGCTCTTTTCAGCCTCTGCTATAAATCTGTAATCGGTTTACAAAAAAACTCTTGGTTTTCCATCCCATTATTTTCTTCAGCAAACTTTAAAACTTGGGGTTGACTTCTAAATTACTATTTTGATTCAACCTTTCTTCCAGAGACCAATAGCTTTCCTGCATACTAATGGCAGATGCCAATATAAAGGCAAAACAATATAATTTTGTTTTACTTTTTGAATATTTCCAAATCTTATTGGGTTTTGGTTTTGATTTAAAATTTTAGTTTCAGGTAAGACAATAAAACTTTTACTTTTTGAATATTTCCAAATCTTATTGGGTTTTGGTTTTATGATTTAAAATCACATAGTTTCGGGTAAGAGAATAAAAGTTCAGGTAAAAGAATAAAAGAGATTTGGCAATCTCGCGAGATTTTGGTTATTGTAATTTGACATTTGGGGAGCCTACTATGTGATGGGACATAGATATGCCATAGAGATTCCCAAAGACTTCTTTTGCTCATGCTTCATGATATTAAGTCTCCTTAAGAGAAATGTTTGGAAGCTACAAGGTTAGACTAGACATTAGGAGGTCTTTGACATACAGAATATTACATATTTCTGGTCAAATATAAATGCTTTCTTCTCAATTCTTGTTTAAGTGATGATAAATACAACAAAGGCATAAACAAATATCAGTCTAAAATTATTGTAAATGTTAAGTACTTTTCCTAAAATAATTGGAAATTAATCTCATGATATTGGCAAACACTGTTGGAAACCTGTTTGTTGCTGCTGTACTTTCACTAAATGTCTACGGAGATTCTCAATCATCCAGGTCATGGTTGTCCCAAAGGTGCTTTTTCAAGAGGCAACAGGACTTTCTGGTTTTTCTTTGAAGATGTTTTGCTTCTCATCCAAGAGGCTTCTTCAGCTCTGACTGGATGGTGGAGAACGGAAGGATTTACACTCCTTGCACAAAGCTGGTCATTTGCATTCTTTTAGCAAGTCATTAAAGTCACTGGAGGTTTATCTGTATCATCAGGGTCACTTGAGTGGTGCAAATGGGTGTGGAGTCTTCTTGGAACTGTTGAAAGGACTGTGTGGTAGATTGGAGATAGATACTTTCACTACTTTTACTATGCTGTTTGTTGATGTTAGTTTAGGGTTCAACACAATCATTCCTCAGCATTAAATAAATTTGAACACTCGGCCTATTAGGTTTTAATATTGATTAATGTAATTGGATTCTGGATTTCCTTATTGATAGGCCCCAGTTTGTGTGAGTTGGAAGAAGTTTCCAACTCCATCTCCTTGAGTTCAGGTTCCCCACAGAGCTTAAGTCCAACTACTGTTCACCTTGATGAACCACGACTGTGCCAAATCTGCTTCAAATCATACTGTGAGGTATGTGGATGACACGGCAGTGATGGGTCTTATCCGGGATGACAATGAAGATGCTTATAGGGAAGAGGTGGAAGCGCTCTCTGGTGGACTGGTGCAATAAAAGTAACCTGGTCCTAAATGTTAATAAAACAAAGATCAATGTAGATTTTAGAAAGAGCCAGCATAGTCATACTCCTCCCAGTATCAAGGATGCAGCTGTAGAGGTGGTCAACAGTATTAAGCATCTGGATACTTAATGCAGATAACTTACAATCTGAACTGGTCTCTTCATACGTCATCCTTAGTGAAGTGTGCAAACCAGCACCTGCATTTCCTGTGTCGAATGAGGAAAACAGATATTTATCTTTCTGTCCTGGCCATTTTTTAGAGAGGCACAATTGAGAGCATTTTAACAAACTGCATCACTGTTTTATTTGGTGGTAGGAGTATCTCAGAAAGTCCATATAGAGTGGTAAGGACAGCTGAGAAGATTATGTAGGAACCACATTTTCTGTTATTCAGGATACTTCTTATAAGCACTATGTGCTTAGAGCTCAAAGCATTGTTAGAGACCCCACACACCCACTTTAGGTCTGTTTCTGTTGGTCTCTTCAGGGAGGAAGCTTTGAAGTATTTCTAGCAGGACTACTAGATTGTGTAACAGCTTTATTCCCTATGCCATCCGTCTGGTAAACTCAACAAGATTCGTTTTTCTCACCATGTACATGTATACATCTGGACTAGACAGTGTTGTTTCTCTGTGTCATATACTGTATGTGGGTATATGCATACTTTTGTATTTATTTATA
>JANHFQ010000884.1:125651-137322 GCA_032468035.1 Aparallactus werneri
TACCTATTTCTCCTTACTAAAAATACTCTGCGTTTAACCAATATAAAATAACCGTCATACATTTGGCAGTGCTCGGTTGTCTTAAGTGATGAAGAGAGCTGGGAGGTGGAGAATGACTCATGTTTGTCTTATTTTGGTTTTGCTCACATGCCTTGCAATCACTCAGCATTAAGTTATTTTCTGAAAGCAACACAAGTTGTTCCACTTTTAGTCGATATTGATCGAAAATTCATGAAGACTATATAACATAGTTCCATAATCTTAATATCAAATTAACATGTGATTATTAGAGGGTGGTGGATATTTTAGTTTTATCGTTGTGTATGCACGCATTTCTGTAATTTATATACTACCCACTCCAGACAGCTTTTGGCAACCTACAATGTAACAATTCCCTTCGCATTATTTTTTTTTAAAATCTCAATGATTATGCCTATTTTAGCTTCGGCGGAGTGACGCTCTTCGCACCGCCCTTTTCCACTGACAACTGCTTCCAATCCACGGGGCGGGGCGGTCATACAGATCCCAGATCCCCTTTCCCACTGAAGCCGACCCCGATGCTCTTTCGCCGCCTATTTACTGGCTTCAACGTCCTTCCGCCCCGTGTAAACGGCGCCTTGCTGCGCCGATTCCCCTGTTGCGTCGGAGCGTTGCGCCTCCCGGGATATTAATGAGGTGTCCGCTGATAGGGAGCTCTGCAGGGTCGCCGCCGGCCTGTCTCTGCTGCTCGGGCGTAGACTCCCCGGCGCTGGGTAAGGGCAGAACCCGGCGGACCCCGATCGCTCCGTGCGAGCCCTTGTTTCTCTGCAGATTACAGCAGCGAGGGAAGGAAGGAGCAAGGAAAGGAAACGGCCATGGCTTGACCGGATCTGCTCCCTTCTTGACGGGCAGAGCAGATGGGCCTCAGATCCCCAAACGAATCCTCCAACAGACACCCCTGTCGGGAACGTGTCAGTTGAGAATGAAACCCTGAACCTTTCCAAGCCCTTCGGTCGCCAGTCTCTTGCAATCCCCAACTAACAAGGGGTTTGCCTGGTGTGTTGGGGAGAAAGGAGCCGATGTCTCTCGTTTTAAAAGTATATTTTTAATTATTTTTTCCTTAAATATATATCCATATTGCGTGTGAACAGAGTTGGTTTTGGGTATCATTCATATGGATCCAATTCATCATAGCAATATTATTGATTTCTATCACATTTGTCAAATTTAGGTAATCCTCATTATATTGTTTAAACATACAAAAACAAAAAATGCCCAACTTGTCATCTTTATCTCTATCTTCATCTATGTCGTTCTTGTTCAATCTAGACATTTCTTCTATTATATATAAACAAAATTAATTCTAATTCATATTGATCCAATCCACGCTAATAATGTTGGTAATCTCTAATACATTTACCAAATTTAAGTAATTCTCATTTTATGGTTTAAAAGTACATAAAATATTGCCTAACATCTGTAAACTTCCAGTTTTTCTAGAAAAAAATTATTTTTATTCATTCTATAAAAATTATATTCCAAATATTTTCCCCATATAATTTTGTTTCTGCCTCCTTTTGTTTACGCTCAGGCTGCCTGAATATGTAAATGGCAGTTCTTTCTATCCCTCCTCTCTTCTCCTCCTTTTCTAATTCGCCTTCCATACTCATCTTTATCTCTTATCTTCGTCTGTATCTTTCTTATTCAATCTAAGCATTTCTGATTTCATTTCAGTTGAGGATGAAACCCTGAACATGGTGCCTTTCCAAACCCTTCAGTCGCCCCTGTCTCTTGCAACCCCTAACTAACAAGGGGTTTGCCTGTGTTGGGGAGAAAGGAGCCAATGTCTAACAGTGTTGAGGGCGCCAGGTTGGGAAAGGAAAGAACACTGCTCTTCAAGGCCAGGAGTGAATCCAACCAGTTTGTTGGAAATTGTAAGCAGGGGAACAAATTGACACATTACCTATCTAGACCTCTTTATTTTACTTTCCCAAATACAAACAAAAGGTTCTGCAAGGAAAGACAATGCAGAGTAAAGAAAACATCGTGACTGGGGTCTTTTCTTTTCAAACTTCTGTGGTGATCTCATCTTTTCAGGAATTTGGAATATGTGAAAGTATGGAGATTGCACAGTCCTTATATTCCCAGTAGTGTTTCTGGCTGTTGCCTGTAGGAATCCTTGTTTGGGCTCAGGGCTGGTGTGGGGTGGGACCCCAGGCGCCATGCAAGGATTGAGCAAGGCTTCCTTTGTGCATATAGAAAGGCAGGTCGCATAATCCCATCACACAGCAGCGTGGCCATGAAATAGAAGGTAGGAAGGTGAAGTGTTTGGATTGGAGCACCATAGAATTGCATTAGCGCTGCTGGTGAATTTGTTGTGTTGCAATTCATCTGCAATGGAGAATTCTTGTCTGTGTTGTACACACAACCCCCTTAATCAGCTTAGTTGAAGAGCTAAGGCATTTGCACAACACATTAAGCTTGGTTAGCGTTAACCTTGGTTGCTTAACATGCTCTACATTTATCGAATGCTGAGGAGTTTTTCAAACAGAGGCTGTGAATAGTCATTTGTATGGAATGATGTGAATCGTGCAGTATGCATGAGGTTGGAATTGGTGACCTCTTTGGTTCCTTCCATTTGTTCAACTCTATGATCTATGAGCTTCCATACTAATAGGCCATGGGCTACCTAGAATTCCGATGTTTTGCCAGGAAAGGAGAGGCAAGGCAGTCTGCTCAGTTGGCGATGAGCTGCCAAGAACTGCACTACAGAGCAAATTGTTTTACCTTTGATACCTGGTACAGATGCTGGTGTAACATTGGAATACATATCACAACCTATTGTGGTAGAATGGAAGATCATAGAACTCTTGGAGATAAAAGCCTTTGTGCATATGTTACTTCATTTAGTTAGTTGATAGTTCAAATCCAGTAATAATAAAAGTAATAATGTCTTGTGCAAATCGAGAAAATGGGTTCATTCAAAAGGTAGTTTAAGTGTATTTCATAAATGTAGACTTTTGCTTCTTCTTCCAAGCACCAGGATGTTTTTCAGGCACTTTTTCTAGGCTGGATTTAGAGGTGGGTGACCAGTTATCAGACCATATTTGGGAGATGCAAATTCAGCTGAAACTAACCATTCAATAATTACATCTGCTTCTTTCTGCAAAGAACATTGTTGACTTGAATGTGGCTCTTGATTTGCAAGAGGATTTTTCAAGACATTGCAAACTGATCTTGTCATACAATTGATATATATTTTATTGGAAACTGGATTACAAATGCAGTGAGAACCTCTTGATATTTTACAGATAAAATGAACAATGAGGGAAAGGGTGCCAAAATTGTTCTGTACCACTTGGTGTAGATTCTACTATATCTGTAATATAAGGTGCTCAGAGTCACCTATATATGAGTTGGGCAGCTATATAAATTTGTTTACTAAATAATAAATACAAAAACTAACATACAAACATACTTTTGTATTCTGTAGCTCTATATTAGTTATGTTCAGGATTTTAAAGATAACTCTGATTCCTAAATGTAGAATTTCAACTTCTTCCACTTTATTTTAACCTGAAAATATGCAAAAAACCCCACCCCCAAATTACCATATATCAAGGAGTGGGTTATCAGTGGCATTTTAGATGTTACTGAACTAAAACTCCCAATAACACCAATCAGTGATGAAGAATGCTGGGAGTTGTAGCCTAGTAAGATTTAGAGGGCCATAAATTTCCTTTTCGTGGCTTATAATGGCCTAAATATGCTTTGCAACCTAGCCTATGGAAACATATTCAGATTCATAATTCTACTGGCTATCTTTGAAAGGAAAACAACGAGCGACATTTGACTGTAGATAGCTCAGTTAGATGCCAGTTCTCAGTTCTACCTAACTAGTAAAAAAATCACTACTGTGATTACAAGGAGAGGTTTTATTTTTTTAAAAAAACATCAGCTTTCAGAAGTTTCACTGTAAATTATTTGCATAAATGATTATATTTTCCTTTTAGATAAACATAGTTTCGCCCAATCCTTCTGAAGCTGGAAAGAGGCAATTGGCCTGGATTTTGGTTATTCTGACACTAATATCATCATAGCCTGCAGAAGTTATAGAAAAGACATGGCTACTACCGGTAGGTCCCGTGAAACAAACTGATTCTTCTTACAGCTGCTCTAGTTAGAGGTGAATACATTCTTTATCTATGCAGACTGACCAACATTCATCTTTATTCAACCCCGATATTTGTCTCCCTCAGGAGACCTTGAGCTGTATGGCCTTGGAAAGAACAAGTCCAATAACTCTGCTTTTCAGCCAACTTAGTCTTATTACGTCCTCCCTCTGCAGTGGTCTCTTTGTCTAGACAGGACAATTTGCACATTCTACAGTGACGGGTTGCAACATTTTTTAATTAAATGCAAGTCCTCAATGCAGGGGGGAGGATGGAACCCACCCTATCATCTGTAACCCTTTGCTTGTTCAGACAGTCCAAACAAAGGATAAACAATTGATTACAACAAACCCCACCCACGGTCAATAGCCATCCAGAGATATCTCTATCGGTGGTTAGTGATTGGTGCCCTCCTAGAAGCTTAAGAACAAAAAAAGAGAAGAAAGTCCAGAGTTGTCTAATTGATTGTTAGGGTTGTACAGATTAGATAGCAAGAAAGTAGCAGAGGGAGTTATCAGAAACTTCAAGATGACTGAACAACCATGGCAAGCTCCTGGAATAAGCTAGATGAGATCTGTGTGAATTACCAGGAGGTAATGAATAAAAGGATAATGTGCTGTTCTAGTGCCAATCTTCTGCCCAGAATATATTGGCCTCTTTCCCTTCTCCTTTCCTTCCCATCGGTCCTGAACTTGGCTTCCTTAGCCTGTTATCTTCCAGATGTATTGAAACAATAAATCTTAAAATTCACAGTCAATGCAGACTATGCTGTTTCAATACATACCTCAATAGGATTCTCCTACACTGCCCGCCCTCAACCCATTAATTTACATATGCATAGACTGTTACTATGGCTCTTCTCATCCGACCTAGTGCCTATCTCTTCCCACTATGACTATAATCGTGTTGCTTATCTTACAAATTATATTGTTCCTAGTATGACTTGAGTGCTATTGGTATCCTAAGACTATCACTAAGAGCTGTATCTTATTATTCTGCTGTATGTAACTTACTATATTAATATCATTCTTCCCTTATGTACACTGGGAGCATTTGCACCAAGACAAATTCCTTGTGTGTCTAACCACACTTGGCCAATAAAGTATTCTGATTCTGAGTAGTGAGTCCATTGACAGCTAAATGGCATTTTAGTCTGGAAGAAATCTGGGAAATAAAACATCTCGGCGTATTCAAAACTACTACTACACCTTGATAGACTTGTTATAAATAGGTCTGGGAAATTCCTCTTCAAGTTTCCGCGTTTGGCCCAGTTAAATATTAAACATATTTTATTGAAATCAAGGTTGTTCTGGTTTCCTTGGGATAGTGATAGTCCGTCTGGGTGAGGTTTAGCAACGAGAGAGTAAGGATGCCAGGGCACAAAACATACCTACCATCGGTGATGGGATTCAATTTTTTTACTACTGGTTCTGTGGGCGTGGCTTGTTGGGCATAGCTATGTGGTCATGTGACTGGGTGGGCCACTGCACCCCCTGTGCTCCATTTTTGGCCTAGAATGCCTCCCTCAAGCCTCCTGGCAGCCAAATAGGGGCACGTGGAGACTCCTGAGACCAATCAGAGGTGGTATTTGCCGGTTGTCCGAACCAATCAAAATTATCGCTACCGGTTCTCTCGAACTGGTCAGAACGGGCTGAATACCACTTCTACCTGCAAGGTGTTTTGTTTCTTCCTCCCAAAGATGCTTTTACTTTGAACGCAGCTGGACTTTTTGAGTTTTCTTTTAAGATGTTTCGCTTCTCATTCAAGAAGCTTCTTTGGTTCTGACTAACTGGTGGGGAATGGGTTGGATCTGAAGATGTTTCTTGGAAAAGGTTGATTTTTTTTAAATCAGAAGGTCCAGTTGTCTTTAAAATAAAGGACACCTTTGTGACAACCATGGCCTGGATGATTGAGATCCTCCATAGACCTCTTTGGTGTACCTTCTCAAGTCTTCCAGACTTTGGCGTCAAAATAACAAAATCATGACGATCTATCCTTCATCGGCGGCTTGATGAAGCTACAAAGATGTTCTAAGCCCCTACTGGGGAACTGATCTGTCTTAAATAAATGCCTTTCTTGGACATAAGCCAGTTAAAAATCTCCCCCTAGTTAAATCAGCTTTTTCACATGAACCCAAGATGAAGACTAAGATTATGAATTTTAAATTGATTGCTTTAATAGGGCTTTGTTTAATAGATTTTAAAATTGTAAATACTTTGTTTTTATGCTGCCCTGTAAGCCCCCCTGAGTCCCAGGAGAAGGGTGGGGTATAAATATAATAAATAAATAAATAAATTTGCTTTCCTCTGCAGCCACTTTCCCACAATCTAAATACCTTGGTATCTGTGTAGAAAAACTCTAACCAAATTTTCTTAGTCTGAACTTTAATCTGTTGGTTAACTAGCTTATACTATATATTTTCTAATTGCATGGTGCTACCTCTGCACCTGGATGGGGCTTTCCTTCTGCTTTTCCTATGAATTTCCCAGCTTTTAATTTATTGTTGATATTTCTTGCAACCTCATTGGACAGGACAGGGATACAGCAGCTATTGAATGTATAATTTTAACACAGACTTACCTATGAGTAAGTCCAGACTTGTCATGTTATTTGGAGCAGTAAGGGAGGACAATATATGTGAACAGTACATGAGTAGGCTATCTAGATTGCCTTTTAGTTCTCATATGTAATTTCTACTCATATTCAATTACACATTATCATATCGATTTTTGGCAATCAACATTTTAATTGGAAGTCACTGCAGGTTATCTCCTGCAATCCTTTCTCTTTTTCTGTTAGCTACTGATGATCACATAAAACATATCTACTCATGAAGAGGCTCTTTCTGTGTTCTGAAAAGTATTGAACGAGGCAACTGTTTCAGGCTGTTTCTTTTAAAGTAAAACATTGAAGGTCTGAAAAATTGTAAAAATCATTAAAAATCACCAAATAATAGAGAACAAGCAAGAATCTGGCATTTCTTGCATTCTAGCTTCTTCACTGTCATTTTAAATTCATTGGCAGACTAAATATATGTGGAATACTCAGAAATTCCCACAAAAGTATCATAATGACTCATCTGATGTAAATGAGATGTTAAGTTAAGTAAATATTTTACTTGTTTATGATCTATATATTATATGTACTGTTGAAGAAACAGAAGATTAATTTTTTATGCTAACAAAGTGTTTTTTTCACAAGCTACCACAAAATGTTACATTTTCCACATATTTTTGAACTCTTTTTTCCCCGTGGAGTTTTCCAATAAGTTCAGGGTATCCTTTCTTCAGGTCAATCAAGAATTGATCTATTTGATTGCAACAGGAATTTATTGCCCTAGCCTGATGTTGTGGGCTGAGAGAGAAAATGAATGGCCCAAACCAGCTTTCATGCCTAAAATGGGACTAGAACACACAATCTCCTGGTTCCTAACCTAGTGTCTTAACTACTAGACCAAACTGGATTCTTATGAACTTTATGCCAGTAAGAACAAATAAATTCTACCGGAAAAGAAGAAGCACCGCTTGGGGGAAGGTTTGAAAGTTGTTGTTCCTGTTAATTTGATTGCCATCTTTCAGAGCAACTTTGCCAAATACCTGAAAGAGAAGTAACAGCTTACCTGTGGTAACCTTTTACAATTTTGATAAGCCCAACAGTTGGGTTTTCTGCAATATTGAGTCAGATGCTTGTAATGTTTCCTATTTTTGAACCCTAACAAAAACAACAATAATGCTAATACTAATAATAATAATCAGTTGACTGAGTTTCCTGTTCTTAGTTAACTGATGTTTGGGAAATTTAAACACATTTATCTAATTCTCTAACATCCGGAACACTGTTTGCACCTTGCCATATTTAGCCCTTGCATCATCTCCATCTCTATTGTCTTCTCCCCTTGTATGCCATTAATTTCCTCTTCTGGTTGTGCGTGGCTAGAGAGTCTTTACCTATTTCAGTTTAGATGAGGCATCCAGGAAACAGCTTAAGGTATTATACTCAGAGTGTGGTGGCTTCTCTAATATTGTTCCTCAAGATGCTGAGTTTGAGCACTAAGGGGCTGGCTTTGTTTCTTTCATCTTTTTGTCAACCAATTGGCTTATTAGCAAGCAGCCAAAAATTAAAGTTTAATTGTTTGTTGCTACTTTGTAAATGAATAACTTGAAAATTAATTATTCAATTGATGAGAGAATGGAGCGCATGGAGCAGTCACCAGACAATTGGCAGAGGCTTTTCACTGGACTGAGTGTGTTCTTTGGGTTGGAATTTCAATCTTAACATGGGATTTTTGCATGTTATTGTTAACAACATATACCAGTGATGAAGAACCTTTTTGCACCTAGTGCCAAAAATGGGAGCAAGCAAGTGTGCACATGTTCCCGTGTGCCAGAAACCAAAAGAGCACATGATCTTCCAGTTTATGGCGCACATATGTGCATCGGCCACCCAATCTTATGTGCATTCATGCAAGACCAGCTATCCGGTGCGTATGCGCCAGCTCTGCTGGCAAACAGAGGAAGTTGGGCAGGGGAATGCCACCTCCCTTTGTTGGAAAGCAGGAGCCCCTTCCCGGCCTTGGAGGGAAGGAGTGTCGGCGTTCTCCGCACTTGGATTGGAGCACCAGCAGCCCACCACTGAGAACATCCACGTGGAGCATGCCTGGCCGGCATGTGCATGTTAGCACCTGGGTTTTCCTCAGCTGCATGTACATTGGCCAGCTAGTCTTCACTCACACATGCGCACCAGAAACCGAAAGAGACCAGCTGGCCGGCACGCTGGAACCCGGAAGAGAAATGGGCGCGGCTCCAACATGGCTACGCATGCCACTTTGGGCACCCGTGCCAGAGGTTCACCATCCCTGACATATACTGTAGATAGCAGCACAACACAGACCCATTTTGGTGCACAGTATCAGGGTCATTAGGTAGAACAGACCATACAAGCAGCTTCACACGATAACTACTTGTATTGAGATTGACTCATAAAAAAATTATGAAAGTCTGATTGTATCTCCGTCTCCTTATAGTTTAGAGAATTAAGAAGGAATCTGCCTGAACCAATTTTTAATGTTATTTAGACATTCTAAACTTAAATCTTTGGCCAGGTTCCTGCACATCTTTATCAAGGGTTATCTTTCTTACTCTCTACATTGGTAGGCATGCATTGTATATGCAACAAGATTTAGAATGGCATGATTTTCTGATGGAAGTGGAATGCAGCAAAACAGCTGTTTAGTTGTGGCATATACTGTGAAGAAATATCCCTACAAATGGTTGGTGGAGCATCTTTGTGGTATGACAAACAGGCCCAGAGCAAGACTGAGTGAAAGAAAGTAATACAACTATAAGAAGTGGGAAAGGAAACTGAAAGAAATTGGAGAAAAAGTAATTGAAAATAAAACAGTGAGCAGAAATTTTCAACCCACCAAGCAGCCTTTGGGGACTTAGAGCTTTTATACATCCTCATGTGCTTTGTTTTCCCCAACCATTGAACTAAAAAGTGCCAAATACTTCAGCACTTTGTTAAGGAGCAGCTAGTTTAACCCTTCAAAATGTTTATTATATTTATCGGCAACTTTTCTAATTTTATAATAGATGATATTTAAAGAAAGATCAGGTTTATATTTAGTTATATTTTTAATTCTAATTCCTAATATGTATTTTTTCTATTGCACTGCTACCATTCTATGATTAATGATCACGAACTATTTCATTGGTTTATTTATGACTATGTCAACTGCCATGTTATTGCCTCTTTGCAAGCTTTTACTATATAGAATAAGGTGTTGCAATACACAAACCTCATTTCCCATTTGGGAATGAATTAACTAGCATTGACCGCAGTTCAGTCCAGGGATTTAAAAAAATATCCTTTAACTGCTAAGTTTGGCCAGGAGTCTTAATGAAAGTATTGACAGCAAATTAGCACATTTTCTATATACAGTAGGTACTCTTAACACAGATTGGCAAGAGATTGTCAATATCCCATCCCTTAATAACTGGCTGCCATCATATACTTTCTAATCAGGAAATAATTTATTTTTATTACCTGCATTCCAATAACTGCATAGATGAAAAACAACATAGCTATCAGAAGGGCAACATATGGTAGAGCCTAAAATGAAAAGAAGTTTGAAAATAATAAGTTGCATCTATTTTTGAAGCCATTATGCATGGACTACACATTTTTCTATTTTTAATTTCTTTTTTTTAATAAATAAACTTTATTGTTTAAAAACATAAAAGAACAAAACACAAACAAACATACAAAATCATAAAATATACATTACTTACATTGAAAACTACAGATTGGTTAATTGTTCACAATTTCCTTATACATCTATTACAATTATGCTTATATTTATATCCATTTATACAGTTCTAATCGTTTATCTATCCTTATTCTCCATATTTCTTTCTAATCCATTCATATAATTTCTCCCATCCTTTCCTTGTATTTTCAATGATAATCTGTCAATTTCTGCACAGTACAGTATTTTTTTTAATTCTTAGAGCTTCTGATGGTGCTTCTTTCCTCTTCCACATTTGAACATATGTAATCCTGGTGACTGTTAAGATATGTAGAATAAGATAGAGTGACTCTTTTTTTATCCCAGGAGGTAGCATTCCGAACAGAAATATTTCAGGTTTTAGTTCCATATTTTGATCTGTTATGTTCTCTATACACATCTTAACTTCATTCCAATATTTTTTAGCTTTTTTACATTTCCACCACATATAAAAATATGTGCCTAAGGGTTCCTCACATTTCCAACACCTTGTATTATTATTTTTATTCATTCTAGCTAACTGGGTCACCTATGAAGCATCTTATACAGATCTTCTTTATACGCCGCAGAATTAGTTAATTTAAGGTTCCTTATCCATATTTCCTGCCAATTGTTTGTATCAACTTCATGTCCAAATTTTTTTGCACATCTTCTATTTTTAATTTTTACTTATCAGAAATAAATAGACAATGATTGGCAGGAAATACAGTTATTTAAAATGCTATTCACACATGAAACTATGTTGTACTAAATTATGCTAATGTGTTGACTTCAATGTTACTTGCTGTTTCAGGGTGGTGACACAACATAAAGCTGAGTCTTATTTTATTTTATTTTAAATTTTATTTTAAAATAACATATACAGGTAATCTTGACAACAGTTCATTTAGTGACCATTCATAGTTATAACAGCACTGAAAAAGTGATTTATGACTGCTTTTCAGTTACAACGTTTGCCGCATCCCCATGATATGTGATCAAAATTCAGGTGTTTGGCAACTGGTTCGTATTTATGACTGTTGCTGTGTCCCAGGGTCACATCACTTTTTGCAAACTTCTGACAAACAAATTCAATGGGGAAACCAAATTCACTCAACAAACATGTGGCTAACCTAACTTTACTTACTTTGATTTACTTAACGGTGGCAAGAAATGTCATAAAATGGGGTAAAACTCACTTTAAAAATCCTCACTTAACAACATAAATTTTAGGCTCAATTGTGGTTGTAAATCA
>JANHFQ010000887.1:60164-71909 GCA_032468035.1 Aparallactus werneri
ATGTATTGTTTTTATTCTGCCCTTGTAAGCCGCCCCGAGTCCCAGGAGAGGGGCGGGGTATAAATCAAATAAATAAAATAAATAAAAAAATTAATATGTTATATATTTATTCCCTTGTGTTTTAATGATTTTCCTTGCAATATCAAGGCTGATGATCAACCTTACAAAAGGCAGCAATACCAGAATTCTTTGATCTTCATGAAATCTCATGGTCTTTAGAGATTTCTGTAGTGCAATTTGATTGAATATGGTCTCTAAATTGCTATTGGCACTAAAGATGACTGCTTGATTATTAAATTGATCAATTAATGATGTACCATCAAGTCAGTGTTGACTCTTAATGATCAGGTAGATAGATTTTCTCCAAGATGATCTGTCTCTAACTTGTTTTTTTAGAGCTTTCCTGATAAAAAGTGGGACTACGTAATACTGATCCTAAAACTACCAGATTTAATCAAGTTGAATTATCTAAATTTTTAAAAAATCTACCTGGTTTAGCAGTTAAGTCCCAAAGAAAGGCAGTTTTCAATATCATTCAGCATCTGCAGGAAGTTCAGCAGGTTGGTTAGACACCTTATGTAGTGTCCAAAATCGTCTGGAAAAAGTGCATCTTATTTTTTGTTTATAAAAGATACTTAGATATTTGTCCAGACATTTGCAAAAGAACAAGTTCCCCCAGGACTGGCCTTTCATTTTTCTTCTTCAGCAGGTCCCTGATTAAAATTTACACTGATCTTTTTTGAGTATCAATAAGTGAATGACATTCTTAAAACATTAGTTTCAAACTGATTTTGGTAAGATAGATAAATAGGTTGAAAATAATAGAATGAGTCCATGTAAAGGTCTTCATTTAAGAAGAAATTGAAGATACAGATATAAAATTAGGTTATCTGGTTTAGTAATAATAATTTTGGGGGTTTTTTTTATATGAAGTCTCAGCTCTCCAGAAACAAGTTTGCTATTTTCTTCGAGTTCATTATGTACTCTCTGTAAACAATTTGATCTGTTTATAATACCTGTAATTGCCGGATGTGTAACTTTTATAAAACATTCAAGTTTTTCCTGGAGGCCTGATTTGATTTTGTTTTTATCTGGTTTTACTCTCTTTAATTTTATTTACTTGTTTGATTTAGAGAGCCTCCCTACTCCATGTATGATTCAAGGTGCTTGAGTGCTCGGATTGAAATGGTGGAGAAAAACACAACTTAAAAAGAACAGAAATACTGGAAATCAAAACACTCTGAATCTCATTTTGATTCCTCTTCATTGATTCGTTGTGTCCCATTCTCATTTTTTGACACAATTCTCCAGATTATCTTTTTCTTAAGAGATATAATTATCAGTAGTGGAAAACTTCAGGAGAACATCAAATAAATCTGTAGAGCAGAACAATTCTAGCTCTGCAAGGAAGGATTTCCACTTTGGAGTCTTTCCTGATCTGGCCAACTTCCAAGGCTGATAGTGTCAGGCCTGCTGCAGCTGAGGACCTTAGGAAAGAAAGACCCTCGACTCCATTCGGTTGAAGTGATAGGTTCTTTTACTAAGGTTAAGTTGTTGCAGTGAAAGAAAGACTAGATCTGAAGATTCCCGTCCAAAAGGTTACACTTTTCCCCTTTCCCTGGCCCTCCCCCCTTGACCAGTTCATCAATGTCCAATGCTATGCTGTTTTGGGAACTATGCGATTTCACATTTTTTTCTCACGCCAGGTGTCCTTAAAAACTAGTGTATTCCGGTCCTGGCAACTCTGGTTACTGTTAAGGCTGTCACCCCCCTCCCACCATTGTCTTTAGATTCCCATTCCCATCTCTGCCCTCTACATTACATTGCCCCCTCCTACCCCCTTGCATTTTACGACAGGATGCCATAGAAAGTATAGAACCTGAAGATCTGACACATTTGGACATAACCTTGATTGGCAGCAGGGACCTATGACCAAAGAAACAAGGGGTGGGCTGCCTGTCTGAAAGTGGCTTTTCTCATTGAAGCATGGATGGCAAATTTCCCCAAGTGAGGGCTGTTCAGGGGAATCAGGCCACCCCTCCTTCATTTGATGGTAATCAAATGCAGAATGTCAAATAATGTGCAAACTGCCTCAGGAGTTTCTTCCACTGGTGCCTTCGGTTTACCCAGCTGCTTCCATGAGATCCCTGCGTGTGCTGGGGATTCAAAAGGCCCCAGCTGAAGTGATCTCCCCTTTTGTCTATTCAGCATCTGGGATCAAGCAATATTTTTGCAAATACAGGAATTGTGCAGTTCTGGTGTTTGGGCTGAAGTACCAGTAAGCTATTAATTTCAGCAGAATATTCAGCAAAAGAGCCTCATTACAGAGACTGAGAAATATGCTTATTTTGTTATTTGGGGTGAATTAAACTAGAAAATATGACTTGATTATAGCATTTTAAATTCATTTGGCTAAAGAACATTGACTAATACAACCTCAAAAATCAAGATGCACTACAGGAGCTTTAAGTGGGCCTTTCAGATTGCCTCCCTAGCTCATGGTTGATTTACCTGGATTATTTTCTGTAACAGTCTTAATGAGCACATTGATTAAAATATGCTAGCAGCCAGTGAGCCAAAAAGGAGGCAGCAGATGCCTCTGAACATCTTTTAACTTAGAAGCCAGGCCGTGAGAAGCAGACATGGCCAATGTGCAGAATCATAAGCATCAGCAAGGTGGATAGCTTAAGAGCAGGGGTGGGTTTCTACCGGTTCGGCCCGGTTCGGCCAAACTGTTTGTGAAGATAAGCTGTCAGTTTGGCAAACCGGTAGCTAAATGCGCGCTAGGTGCGCATTGGACCTGAAAATCAGCTAATGAGCTGATTTTCGGGCCTAAGGTGTGCACGTGCAATGTGCACCAAACATGTGCTGCGTGCGCATCACCTTAACCCCAAAAATCAGCTGATTTACCGGTTTGGGCCTAAATGTAGTCGAACCAGTAGCTTAAATCAGCTGATTTTCAGGCCTAAGTTGATGTGCGCTCATCACAGGCCCAAAAATCAGCTGATTTAGCTACCAGTTCATGCATGTAGCTACCGGTTCGCCCTGAACCGGTAGCTAAATCAGCTGATTTTGGGGGCTAAGGTGATGCACGTGCAGTGCGCATTTGGTGCATGCTGTGCGCGCATAACCTTAAGCCCGAAAATCAGCTGATTTAGCTACCAATTCATGCATGTAGCTACCAGTTCGTCCTGAACCGGTAGCTAAATCAGCTGATTTTGGGGCCTAAGGTGATGCGCGTGCAGTGCGCATTTGGTGCATGCTGCGCACGCATAACCTTAAGCCCCAAAATCAGCTGATTTTCTGCCCCAAAATTCTGCATGTGCAGCACGCATTTGGCACGCGCGCAAAATCTCCACACCAAGCAAACCGGTTGTTAAACTGGGAGAAACCTGCTTAAGAGCCTGCTTAAGAGTCTCGTAGGGTTTGTGGCTCAATTGTATGGAGATACCTATATTTATCCTACCCGTATAAGATCACATTGAGCCTGGAAGTGCCCTGATCTCCTGGAGCCACCAGACCATAATCTGGGGAGTTTCTGATACAAGAGCAGAATAACAGAATGACAGAGCTGGAAGGGTCCTTGGAGGTCTTCTAGTCCAATCCCCTGCTTCAGACAAATGGTTGTCCAGTCTCTCCTAACACTTCCAGTGTTAGAGCACCCACAATTTCGACAGACAAGTCGTTCCACTGATTAATAGTTCTAACGGTCAAGAAATTTCTCCTTAGTTCTAAGTTGCTTCTCTCCTTGATCAGTTTCTACCTGTTGATTCTTGTCCTGCCTCAGGTGCTTTGGCTTGAGCCCCTCTTCTTTGTGGCAGTACCTTAGACACTGGAAGAACAAAGTGGTTTGCCTGATGTTAGTTGACTAAGCAAAAGCTTCTGTCCAGCAATCAGAGACCCACCTTTTCTGGAAATCAGAAGGTCTGGGTGAAATAGTCCAGATCTCTTTGGTTCTGTATTGGCCCTGATAGCAAGTGGACTTCAGTGTCTGGTTTAAGCCTCTCCTGTCCATTGAACGGCCTTCATTTGAAGACCAAGGGCAATAGCCAGGGAGAAGAACCATGAAGGCAGCCAAGAGAACTTGCCCATGCCTTCCACCTTCTTCTCGCCAAATTGTCATGTCCTCAGACCAGAGCAGCGGCAGCATCTCTTGGAGACAGGCTCCTCAGCTTCAGGCAAATGCAGTTGTGGCTCTAGGAAAGGCTTTCTGGTGTTATAGCAGCCAATGGCTTGGCACCAGCAGCATCCTTCTGCTCCCTAGACTGAGCCCCAAGAGTGGTTTTCTAGCATGAGCTCTCATCATAACTGTGGGAGTTCAGATGTTGATGGTTCTCTGGATCTAGATCCTGCATTTATTTAGAAAAAAGTTTTTATCAGTTTATGGAAGGCGCTGTTTGCTGTTTTGGTCATTTGTTCCTGAGCCTGGAATCCTGGGAAAGGCCAAAGGGGGGAATTGGCATTTGGGGGTCCAAGGACGCAGAGTGTTTGGCATCAGCTCTGGGCTACGCTATCCCTGTGAAGCAACGTAATCGAGAATTCTTGCTGATTCTATTATGGGGAGACAGGCATTCTAAACGGGTTGAAATACTAAGTCACAAATGTCACTTGTGCAGCCTCACGATACAAACTAATATAAGGCAACCACATGTCAAGCAAAATGACACGCAGGATAATGAAGAGCAGAAGATTAAGAAGACATAAAATTCTTTGAATGAATCATTGCAAGAGATGAGACCACTGACAATTTTGGGATTGATGTCTGAGTAATTTGTGACTCATTTCACCCCTTGACACAAACACACTGCACACCAACTCGAAGAGATGGCGATAAAGAACATGCCCAATTTTAGATATGACAGTAGCCTCCGCTAAGAATTTCTCTCTCTCTCTCTCTCTCTCTCTGCTTTTTTCAAAAAGTGCTTAGACAATTAATGTCTTATGCATGTATTCAACAATAGTTGCCTAGCAACCATCAAGTTGCTGGCTGCAGAGCCAAAGCGGCTGAGATGACTGAACCACAGATGTCAGCTGTATCGGCAGGTGAGTCGAGGGAGCTTCATCAGATGGTTCCTGCAGGAGAAAGTAAGGACTGCCCCAGGAACTTTTGGATCAAGCCCCTCCTCACTTGCAAGGAGAACTGGCGCTGCCTTTTAGGGCACAGCCCAGCCCTGAGATTTTGGTTGTCTGCTTGTCAGATTTTATTGGGAAGCCATGTGATGCAGCACCTGCCATCATATACAGTAGATTATGACCTCTCCAGAAAAGGGGAGGGGGAATTGTCACTACTCTGAATATCCAGGTCATCACCAGCACAAGTTTTAACTCAGCAGTTGCTAAGTCCACTGATGGTTATCGACCAAGATTAAGCTAGCAAAAGAGTGCAAATTACCCATTGCTTTAAAACCTATTATAGTTTTATTCTTTTGCTGTCTATGAAAATCACTTGTCTAATATTTACTTTTTCCAGGAGGGAGGGAGGAAATATTTTGTGGTGATCCAGACATTATCTCCCTCCCTCCCTGCCCATCCACCCACCCATTCACACATAAGACAGGCCCCAGGTGGACCAAAGTAAGCCGCACTTCTCTACCTTCCTGTGTGGATGGACCAAATCCCTCAATGTCATTCAGATCATCTCGTCCAGCTGTTACATTTGGTCCAATTCAGCTTTAGCGCAAACCCTCCAAGGAGCAGCTACTATTGAAACCACATTTTAAGACTTGCCACTGCATACGGTTAATTGTTGGGCAGGCCACCCTTTCACAACCCAGCAACCTTAAGGTGTGTGACTTCAACTCTCAGTACTTGGGGAACATTGGTGTAAACCATGGCCTGTCATTATGGCTGCTCCACCAGATTTTATTGGAGAAAGCACTGGGTGGCTTCCGGCTTTGGGCTTCAGCTTAGTCAATTTCCTGGAGTCAGATGTTGGGACTTTTGGTCCGAAAGTAACCCTGGGGGCTCTGAAGTCTTGCCATTCCTTTGTCATTCTATCCTTGGGGGATGAAGCGGGAGAAAAGGCAGCTCCCCGCTCAGCCTATTCTGCCTCTGGAGCCACCGTCCTGTGCCTCGGATAATGTCCACTTGTGGTCTGAACATTCTCATCGCGACTAAGGGTTTCTAAAGGCAGCGGGATGTCAGAGAGGCATAACATGCCTTTGGCTCAATTATAATTGAAATAATGAGCATCCCTTCCCCTAAATATCACTAACACTTTAAATGTTTGAGAAATTTGAAAAGCAATTTATTATAAATCTGTCCTGCCCCACTTGCTTTGTCTTGTCTCTCTGGGATTATCCTGCCTTCCGATTGGACAATGCAATTGACTAGAATCAAAATCATGTTTCTGAAATGTAATCTTCTTCTTTCTTTTGTGAGTTCACAAAGGTTTGCAACAAAATCAATTATTTAACTATTGGAAACATGCAGCCCGCTTTCAATCCAATTCCACTGCTAAAGATTACATTCCAGAAATAGTTGCAGGAAACCTTAGTGGAACAGTAATATAAAGAAATTAAAATATTTTAAAAACCAAAAAAAAAGCATTCTTTTAAAAAGATAGCAGCCTATAAGAAGTCTGTCTAAGAGCAAGTGTCTTTTACCAGCAGAGAAGTGAGCTGGCCCTCCTTGGAAAGATTTCCAGGACCAAACCCCCAAATATTAAGAAAAAAGCTATTTTAAAAATGAATTTTGGGTCCGTATATAATGAAGTCAACAGCAGAACTCAGTAAGGGTGAGAAGGCGAGACTCTGGCAGGCATGATTAATGATCATGAATAGGCTATTTTAAGAAAAATGTTCTCTTTAAGAAAAGATATTCTCACATATCGTAGGATGTTTATTTTATTTATATATTTTTTTCCACAGATTCATTCAGTTACATTTTTAACTTCCATACAATGGCTTTCGCCGAGAAGATAATCAAATGAAAATGTCTTCTGCAACCCCTTTATTTGCATGACCGCGTAAAGATTGTGGAACAGTTTATTATTATAAAATTAGTGTGGCAAAGCACGGGACAAGCTGGGATTACAGCCAAATTAAACAGAAAATGAGTCGCAGCAGAAGGCTTCCAACGCATGGCACTGAGAACTAGTCCTAGGATGGAGAATTGTCTGCTGCGTTGTTGTTTCCATTGTTAGTGCAGTTGCAGCCCAGCTACAACACAGGAACATATTTAACTCAGGTTCTATAAACAAAGCAGGTCTGGCAGGGAGGCCCCAAAGACCTCAGAAAAATGAAATCTAGTCCTGAACCTTGAATATTTCTAAAGGGAGGGAGGGATGCAGGGATGCAGGCAGTTCATTTTTACTCTTTTAAAAAACGACATTTTGAATCATTACCTATAAAAGCACTCTATGCCTGTTTTCATTGCAGAGTATTGTTTTGCAATTAGGATAAAAGCATTATTTATAAAAGTTCTACAATGTTATATGGCAGTACCTTTACAGTTGCAGGTCAATCCCTTTTATAAAAGCACTGTATTGATTGGTGGAGGGGAGGGGTAAATTGCTCCCTGAATTTTTAACTTCCTACTTTATAGGCCAGGGATGGAAATTATGGCATTATAAGCAAGCATGTAGCTCAGAATTCAGATGGTATCTTGGGCTAAATGATGACTTCACTGAATGCATCTCAGGTTTTGCTCAGTTACTCAGGAAGTACTGGGGCCTTCAGAAGGATGTAGGGGCTGAAAAGGTTATTACCTGCCTTTTTTGGACATGCTTACCTTGCTCACAAAATGTTTACAATCTACTCAAGAGAACTAGGTGTCTAACAACAGTGCAGCACCAACAAACAAACCATAGGAAATCACAATCTTAAAACAAATTTGGAACGGAGGACAAGCGAGAAACTTTACCTAAGGTAGAAATAAGACAGGTCAGGAATGGACTAGGAGGAGATCTGTAGGCTTGATACGCATCTTTAGACATCTGCAGTCAGCCGAAGTGTGGGCGGAGGGTATCTTGTATGTATAGGGTTGGAATTCAAGAAGTGTGGCCGTCTTACCCTTTTATTATACCCTCCCGCCAGTTGGCTTCCTCCTTCCTAATGCCAGCCCTGGGATGGGTCTGAGCCAATTCTGGGTCACTCACAGGTTGTGCTCATAAGAAACAATCGCCATCACCGCCATTCATTTTCCTGATAGGTGTGAACCAGTTGCGGCATAGGGGTCACCTAAAGTAAGAGAACCTCCTTTTCTAATTAGAGTTGCCGGCATCGCAAACCTACTTCAGTAAATGACAGAGATGACCTTCACGTTCTCTTCATTAAGAAGGAAGTACATGGATATTGAAATAATATGGGTAGAAATACAGGTAGAATAATTAGCTGGGGCAATTTGTTCAAAGAAGAAAAGGAAATATGGCAGAGAAAACAAATGACGCAACTGCAGGGTAGAAACAGAGCAGGCAAACATATCATGGGTAGCAGTGGTGGGATTCAAAAATTTCCGCTACCTACTCTGTGGGCGTGGCTTGGTGGGTGTGGCTATGTGTTCGGCCAATCAGAGGTGGTATTTTCCAGGGTCACCCAATCAGAGGTCGTATTTTCTGGTTCTCGAAATTATTGCTATCGGTTCTACTGAACCTGTCAGAATAGGCTGAATCCCACCACTGCATAAAACGGTGCTTCCCACTCCCAACCCCCCCAATCGGCGCAACAGGATACCATGGTCGATGGTATCAAAAGCCGCTGAGAGGTCAAGAAGGACCAGGAAAGCCATTATAGTTCATATCAAAAAACTCTTTGGTTTTATCCTTTGACTGATTTATAGATAAGAGTGACGTGTATATCAAGTTATCATGGTTTAGTCGTGTGATGGCGAACCTATGACACATATGCCAGAAGTGGCACACAGAGCCATCTCTTTGGGCATGCCAGCTATGCAGGAGCACCAGAAACAAGAAGAGCAGCTCCCCAGCATGCATACGTGTGCTGGCCAGCTGGTCTTCATGCACGCATGTGCATTATAAACTGAAAGACCAAGTGATCGCCACACATGCACATGCTGGCCAGCTGGTCTTCATGCGCACATGTGCATTATAAACTGAAAGACCAAGTGACTGGCATACATGCACATGCTGGAAAGCTGAGCTTTCAGTTTCCCATGCACATGCACGCACATGCACCCATTTCAGCACTCGGTGCCAAAAAGTTTTGCTACCACTGTTTTAGTCAGAGTACCATTTTTCAAAAAAAAATTCCTTTGCATTTTTCAAGCTGATCTTGCAAAAATTCTACTGTTTCACTCTTGAAGTTATATCCTAGATCAGGAATGTCAAACTCATGGCTTGTGGGCTAGATGCGTCACACGTTGCCATGCCCACCCTTGGTTTAATGAAGGGGGAAAAGTTGCAATACATCACGTGATGACAACGTGTCATTGCGAGTTCAACAGCCCTATCCTAGATTTTTATATGGAGTGATTATAGTGATATAGCACCATGATTTTGGACTACTAGTTGGTGCTTATGAATGTATTCTTCTAGTTTTGCTTTTTTATTCTCTAAACTAATGTTCACAAATGTTATGTGTTATTTAGTATATTACTCCTATTTTATCTATTTTTCTTATATCATGGCTGCTCTACCACATGCTGGTCTGTGGCACATTTCTTGATTACTTCTTCCTTTACTGGTTGGTGTTTGATTTGAAAAGACAAAAACTGCCCATCACTTCAATATTTTCATTGTGAATGCTGAGGCTGGTTGTTATACCAGTTGTCATTACTTTATTGTCGTTGCCAATTATATTTCATTTTTGGTCCCATTTTATCACTGTGTTCCTTGACTTTTATGCTGCCACTTGCAAGTCCTTTGCATTTTCAGCTATCGGCATGGTGTCATTAGCATAGCACAGGTTATTGATAGTTCTTCCTCCAATTTTAAAACCACATTCATCTTCCTCCAACCCAGTTTCCCTCAATATGAATATATATTAAGGCAAGCCAAATTGAAAGAAGATGAATGTGGTTTTTAAAAAAAGAATTGGAGGAAGAAATATAAAGGCTGAATAAATACGAGGTTGAATAAATAAGGGAAAGTATACAGTCTTGCATAACTACTTTGCCCACCTGCAGCCAGTCTCTTTTACCATATAATCCTGCAAAAAGGCAACCCTTACATTTCTGTGTTATTTATAAGCTTTCAGGTTTCATTTATCACAGTGAGAGTGACTGTAGCTTAGTTTCAAGTATCATATTGAAACTTATGGGATGCCTGAATCTCTAGAAGCCAGGCATACTCTGAAAAAGTCATTGTGAAATTAGTATCCATGTGGCTAAATATGGTTTTGTCTTAAGGAAATTACCAGCAAAGAAAGTCAGGCTCAGTGAGAAACTAAGTAGCCTTTTCTAGTTATATAAAAACAAGATTAGTTGAAACTGATGGTTTCATTATTACTTAGTTTACTGAGTGACAAATTGGGAAGCCCAATTTGATTTTTAGAAAATAGTAATACTATTGTAATAGAAATCGCTTTACAGTGCTTTACAGCCCACTCTAAGTGGTTTACAGAGTCAGCATATTGTCCCTAACAAGCTGGATCCTCATTTACTGACCTTGGAAGGATGGAAGACTGAGTCAATCTTGAGCCTGGTGAGATTTGAACTGCCAAACTGCTGGCAATCGGCAGTCAGCAGAAGTAGCCTGTAGTACTGCATTCTAACCACTGCGCCACTGCAGCTCTTAGTAATACTAAGTAATACTAACTTTTTGTATAACCAATTACTGTAATAGTCAAAGAACTACTGAAGAAAATGAAATATGCACCTTCTCCTCTCCCCCCCCCCCGTGTTATCATTCACAATGCAAATACAGAGGTATACAGTCTTAGCACAATTATTGTACGCCGTAGAACATTAAAATAAATGAAGAAACAAATAAATATGCTTCTGATTTGAGCAATTTACTCTTATACAAATATGCATAATCTGCTTTATTGTGCTGCTTGATAAAAGGTTCTGGGTTAATTCCTAACATTCCATAATCTTGCCTTCAAAACATGTCTTGACATATTTTGCAATTAATGGAATTAATCAGGGGAATGAGAAATATGACATCAAAGGTTGGCATTTCAGAGCATTAGTCCTTCCTTCGTTCCTACAGATCCCCCCCCCCAAAAAAAACCCCTTTAAAACACCAGATGCAGTCTTTTAGCCTCAGATAGATAGTCTATTTTGTAAATATCTATTCAGGAATTGTTAAGTACCATATGCACTGCATACATTTGCATAATGCTTTTTTATCAGCCTATCACACTGGTGTCATTGGGAGTTGTTACCATGAGAATCTCTAGCTCTGCTAGCATCTCAGCGCTTGGTAAAAGTGGCTGTTGCATATTAGTAGGTCTCCAGGGTACACACTGAGGCATATTTGGCATGCCTGTGCTATGACAGTATTTTTCCCCCAACTCAAACTGTATGCAAATATGCCCAAGGCAGACAACTCTCCACTTCTATACATGTAATAGAATGTTAATTAATATAATTTGTTTTCTCATTAATATTTTTATGGGAACATGAAGAGGAATTTGAATGTTCACTTCTGGACTAATAAATAGAAAGGACAGTTCCTTGCACATTTGTTAATATGTTCACACACTAAGTATCATGTACATTTGACTTCTTGAGAAATTTTTTTGTCATATGTTATTAATATCTTACAGTCCTTTCCTTTCCTTTCCTTTCCTTTCCTTTCCTTTCCTTTCCTTTCCTTTCCTTTCCTTTCCTTTCCTTTCCTTT
>JANHFQ010000887.1:108778-120847 GCA_032468035.1 Aparallactus werneri
CATCAGCCTTGTTTTACTCCTTGTTTCACTACATAAACAGTAACTGTAATGTTACCACGGGAAGTATTTGGCAACGTCCCTGCTATTTTGCTAAGCCTGCATAGAGGGAACGTTTCCCGGTTCCAGCAGCTGTAACATGTTTAAACTCAGTTTGTAATGGGATCTGAAGAGGACTTTTCCCCTGGGCTGGGCCTCCTTTGGTGGTGGGGGGGGACAGAGGCTGGGCTCAAAAGCTTCCTCCTCCTCCTCCTCTCGGCCTTGGCTAATGACTCCGGTTTCTAATAGAGCATGAAGTAGGTTTATATTTAACATCAATTATGCTGCACTTTATTAAAATATGAAATGCTATCATTGTGAAGAAGCAAATCCCAGCTCTCTCTGCATTGGGACATCTAAATCTAAACCACGCGGTCTGGAGTGGATTCTGGAACGACCCAGAAAGCAAAATTTGCATCTGAACAAAAGCATTTTTTACTTTGAATTCTTCGATTAAACTATAATTAAAGCAGTCTGATATTTGGACAGATTAATGTTGTTTTTAAAGCCAAGTGCATTTTTTTCAGAGATGCCTGAAAAACATGTTTTGCTGTTTAAAAGTTTCCATTTTATTCCCACCATGAGTAATTCATTAATCACGTTACATGCATTATAAAAAAAAACCTTTAATCACAGATGCTGAAACTCAGCCAGTGTAACCCTTTCATTAACACGAAGGAAATCTTCCTTTTTAGATCAAGAGCCAAAAAAAAATGGCACTGAGTGTTATTTTAATTTATGTTCTAAAAAAGAATGGTACCATTCAGAAGGTAGGGATTTTTTTTAAATAAATACTTTGGGTTCCTATCCAGTCTCTCTCCTCTTGTGCTTTCCCTCAAGTAAAGACGGGTCTCTCCCTTGCCCTTGCATCCCCTCAGTTTTCTAGAACACAAATCTCTGCTGATGGAAAATTCAGTGCCCCATTTTTTATGGGTGGGTGGGGATCCAGATTGGGGAAGTCTCATGGATACATAGACTAATTTTATTTAGTGACCCAAAATAGCATTGTAAATAAAAGCTTAATTCAGTTGACTTAAAGGTTCAGGCAAATAAGTAGCTTGTTTGCTAAGGGGCTGATTTGATCCAACTCAAAATCTCATTTTGATTTTTTGAACCAGCTCAAAAGAGATCCAAAATCTCTTCCCCAGATAAAATACTCTACTAACGTACTAAGACTTTCTTCTACTGAGCGTACAGCTGATTGGGAGCAACAGAATGGATATACACACATACAAGCACACAAATACTTTGGGTTGACTGCCGTTTCCGAGTTTTTAAAACCATCCCATTTGCTAAGGATTCCCTTTAGAATTGTTCAATGCTTACCTAAAACTGTAGCCTAGATGGCATCCAGGAGTTCTTTAAAAGGAAGGGTGTAAAAACCTCTTTGATGACTTAGAAATCCAGGATGTAACCAAAGGAGAGCAAAGCAAGCAAGCTATTCAAAGCCAAACCAAAAACCAGGTTCCCTTTGGAGCAGGACAAAGAGGTGTCCATGAGGAGGATGGCTGTGGTTGGGTGGGAATGGAAATAGCCTTGGCTACCCTAATGCCACATGGAGGAACCTCCTCGTGCTCGTGGTGATCCCACCCTGGATCGCCAAGCTGGAGATCCTTCCCTGCCCAAAGCAGCTGCAGGCCTGCTTATTCCCAGCTGCCCCAAAGGATGTCCTGGTGCTTTTCCATGAGAGGTTTCTTCCCATGGGCGGGAATCTCCATAACTGACTGGTTATTTGTTCTTTAGATTAATCCTGCCCTACGAAAGATACATTAAAGGGGAGGAAGATAAGCCGTTGCCTCAGGTGAAGCCTCGAAAGCAAGAGATCGCTCAGGAGGTGGAGAGTAAGATAAAATTGGTGGGCACAAAGCGCATCAAACATGAAAACATGAAGAGCAAGAAGGAGCGAGAGGAGGCACCAAAGCCCCAGGACCCAGTAGAGGTCAGTTCTTCCTGTTCCAGTTTGTCTGTCCCAAACTTTTCATTCTTTGATTGCAGCCGCTTCATTTTGATCACCAGGTGGCTCTCTTTGGGGGACAAGAGCTGATTAAAACACCAAAACGCCCTCTTGCTGCCAGCCTCACATTTTTCTCATCAGGCAGGGAAACTTAAAAGCAGCTGCAGTTGCACAAATCCAGGAGAAGACGGAGCCATCTCCTGAAGGCAGCACCAAGGCTGCAATTCCTTTCCTGCTGCTTTCTCTGTAGGCCTGAGAAAGAGAGGGAGAAGGACAGCAGCTTAGCTTAGCCCATCGTGCTGTGGTCAGGGCCTCCTGCCTAAAGACTTTTGGGGAGGGAAGATGATTTTGCAGGATTGCCAGGCAGCTGCTTCTCAGGTGAAGCGCACAAATGGCCTCAGGTTTCACTCTCTGTGTAAATGGATTGACAGAGGAAACTGAAGGGGGAGATTCTTAGCAAAAGGATCTGAAGCAGTGGTGGGATTCAAAAATTTTCGCTACCTACTCTGTGGGCGTAGCTTGGTGGGTGTGGCTATGCAGTCAGCCAATCAGAGTAGGTATTTGCTGGGGTCAGCCAATCAGAGGTGGTATTTTCCGGTTCTCAAAATTATCGCTACCGGTTCTCGGGAACCTGTCGGAACTGGCTGAATATCACCTCTGGCCTGAAGGAACGCTCGCCACAGGGAAAGCCCAAGACATCCCTGCTCAGAAGGCGGAGGGGAGCTTTCTGAACCCCTCCTGGGCATCTTTCCAAATCTCTTGGCCTGGTTTCCCTTCAGCTCTGCCCTCATTCCAGTCCCTTTCAGCCACCCTAAGAGAGATCCTTCTTTTTTAGAAAGGGCTGCCTTGGGTAGCATTGAAAGCTTAAATCTAAAACAGAGATTAAAGGAATCCATTTGCCTGGGATCAGGTTCTCTCTCCCTGGCTTGCTCCATGAACCATTCCCTTAATTCAGGGGTGTCAAACTCAAGGCTTGGGGGCTGGATCCAGCCCATGGGGTGCTTAGATCAGGCCGGTGGGCCCACCCTGAAAAAGCAAAGGAGCGGCTTGAGGTGCCTCTGCCAGCAAAAAGGGAGCTCAGAAGGGCCGTACATGGCCTCCCTGAGCTCTGTTTTCACTGGCAGTGGTCTGCAGGAGGACTTCACAGCCGAAAACAGCCTGGCAGGGTCGTCGTGGCTGAAAACAGAGCCTTGATGAGTGACATCAAGATGGCTACACCCACCCTGGTCACACACACCCCAGGTCCCTGAGGTCAAATGCAACTCTGATGCAGCCCTCAATGAAATTGAGTTTGACATCCCTGCCTTAACTGATGGGTGGGACTTCCATGAAGGTTGCCGGGTCTCCATACAACACTGACGATGCAGATCAGGAACATAGCTTTGCCTGCACCTTATGGTGGGATAGAAGAGAGGGGCTGCATCCTAATTCTTCCCCAAATGGAAAACTCTTGTGGAAGCCACTAGAAAATCCTGCAGGCTTCAGAACAAAAGCTTGTCTTGTCTTGTCTAAGATGCTTGTCTTGGTGTTTTCTCACAGTTTCCTCTCCAACTCTTTTACTAGGGCTCATCGGCCAAAGAGAAGAATCAGGAATGTTCACTGCAGAAAAGTTTATCTGACCTGACTGCAGCAGAAGCCATGAAGCTCTCTGCCGAAGGGTCTCAGCTCTCCCCTTTGATGGACCCCAGAGTGACCTTTCTGGAAGAGGAGGAGCCTCTGGCCGATGCATCTCTGGTCTCTCCTGAAGCCATGATCAGAAGCCCACCTCTGGAGGAGCTGCAGGAGGTGCCCAAGCAGGAACTACACGGGGTGTCATGTTTTGCAGATGACCTCGAGGAGGAGGCCCAGGAAATCCCATTCAGCAGCTTCCCCAGCCTCCAGCTGCCCCTCCCAACTCAGAACGAGATGGAAGACGATAAAATCCCAGAAATGGCAGACTACATTGCCAACTGCACGGTGAAAGTGGATCAGTTGGGCAGCGAGGACATCCACAGTGCCCTGAAGCAGAGTCCAAAAGTGATGGTGGTGCAGAACTTTGATATGTTCAAGGAGAAGGACCTCCTGAGTCCCTTCAATGGGGATCCCGGGTTTGGTTCCACCCCGTTACTCTACTCCAAGGGCAACCCAGGCATCATGTCCCCTCTGGCAAAAAAGAAGCTCCTCTCCCAGGTGAGTGGGGCAGCCTTGTCCTGCGGCAACTACCCGTATGGCTCCCCACCACCACTGATCAGCAAGAAGAAGTTCAGCAGCAAGGACGATATCTTGTCTGGCAGGCCGGGACTGCTGTCTCCCAGGCATTCGATGGACAGTGCAACGGTCAGCAGGCCATCGGTCATCCAACACGTGCAGAGTTTTAAACCCAAGACTGCGGAGGACAGGAGGCCCACTCACGATGCCTATCGACATGAGTCCCTTCTCAAGAAACCAGACTCTGAATGTTGTGATTTTTCCAAGCAGCATTTGAGTACCCTAGCAGAATCCTACGCACTGAAGTCGGAAATCCAGGATATGAAGGAGCGAATGAATGAGAGGAGGGCCCTGCACCACTCGCACATGCCAGGCTTCTTGGCAGACTTCTACGCCTCCCCTCCCCTCCACAGCCTCTATAGGCGTGCCGAGCACCTGGGGAGCCAGCCGTGCTCCAAATACTTCCCCCGAGACGCGTACGGGGAAAATGCTGCTGGGTTCCCTCCCCATAAGCTCCAGGACAGGCGACTACTCAGCTACCACCCGCCTTTGCACCAGCCAGAGAACAAGACCTCCCGGGAAACCTCCTCAGATGATCAGCCCACAGATCTGAGTCTTCCCAAAGGGGGCCACAAACTTACAACTAAAACCTTGGGAGCCCCTCACTTGCGGGGTTCACCCAGGGGTATAGAGGAGGGCAAAAGTGCCACCCGGTTCCACTCCTTGACCGGCCAGACTCTAAGCATTGATGGCAATCCAAAGGCTTGTCGGGTCTCCCCAATGACGGTCTCCGCCCCAAAGAAACAGGGAGAATCCCTCCTGAGAGCCTGCAAGCTGCCAGCCCCGAGAAAGTTGGACGGGATGGTACACCCGGTCCTGAGCCACAAAGCCATGGCTCCAGGCATCGGGGCAGCTCGCCCTCTGAAGCGCAGCCTGGAGGACCTGGACAAAGGCCTTTTGGAGAAGAAGATCCGAGCGGTCTCACCCTTGCGCTTACCAAAGGAAGCCCCTTCCAAAGAGCAGGACATGGAGGGCAGCAAGCCAGTGCATGGCCCACCCCCAGGTGGGGCACTAGAGGGCCACAAGTTCCCCCTCTCCAGCCCCATCTTCACAAGCTTGTACCCAGGGACACTGTGCGGCGGCCTGGGCAGCCGCATGCCAGCAGCTGGCTATTCCCACCCCCTGCAGTACTTGAAAAACCAGGCCGCCCTCTCCCCCCTGGTGCAGCCCTTTGCGCTCCACTCCTTCATGGTACACAGACAGTTCCTCACCTCCCCAGGCAGCTCTCAGCAGCTTTACCGGCACTTGGCGGCAGCCTCCCCTGTGGGCAGCTCTTACGGGGACCTTTTGCACAACAGCGTTTATCCTCTGGCGGCTCTGAACCCCCAGCCTGCTTTTCCCCCCTCCCAGCTCTCCTCTGTACACCCGAGCACAAAGTTGTAAATGTTCCTGAAAAACAGCAACCCGCAAATGACATTCCTTTAGCCCGCAATCCTGTCTTGCGAACAAGTATATCAATATTTGTGATAACCAATAAGCGGTTTTGTTCCTCCCTGCTGAGCGCTTTGGGTCTGACTGAGACGCGGCTCCGGATTAGCTGGGCTTTTTCTGGCTTCCTCTGAGCCTCCTCGCTGGTGCGCCTCCTGCTGCACAGAGGGCTGCAAAGGGTTAGGGTTTCCTGGCAGCCGAGGCTCAGGTGCGCCTGGGCCCCAATTCAGAGGAAGGGCCCTCTCGGTTTGCCCCACCCCAACCCCCAGGCAGAAGCCTTGAAAACTTTCAGATAAATCAGGAAGGCAGGAAACGCCACCTGGGGAGGTTGCTTCTTTGGGTACCATTTCAGAGTTCAAATCAATGCAATGTATAGAAAAACTGTCAACGTTCATCTTAACACTATCAGAACAGAAAAAGTAAACACAAACTAGACTGTACATATCTGCTTCAGAAACAAGAATGACCCGTGTCAAGTTCATTTGTATAATTTATGTAAGTTCTTATTTTCCACATATCATGTGCTGTTTTTTTTAAAAAAGAAAACAAAATTAAACAGCTCCTTTTTATTTGCCACATTTTTTCCTTTTCCTTTTGTTTTGGTTTTTTTTTTAGTGCAAGAAAGGAGGCTCTGGATATTAAGGGCTTTTTAAACTTTGCATTTGTCTCTCTCTCTCTCTGCCTTTCCTCTTCTGCTTATATTTTGAAGGCAGCTTTTGGGGGAGGGGGTTACACCCACTTTCATGGGACAGAAGCCAACTATGATCAAAAAGTCCCAATTCCCCTCAGCCTGAGGTTGCTGGGTCCTATCTCGATCGTTTGGAGCAGCTCCATCCTCGCAGCCGAGTGCGGCTCTCCTGTCTCAAGGCTGGCCTCTTGGTTACGAACTGCAGCACTCAACCTCTTGCAGGCTGCGAGACTGTCCTGCGTTCCCAGAGGAAGCTTCCCGTGCATCATCGGCAACGTTGGCATGCAGATGAGTTTCCACAGGGGTTGCAAAGCTCTGTCGAGAACTTCAGCCCAGCCATTAGATGAAGGGGAGAACATTTTAGGTAATGATGCTTGGGATCCTGCCACCCAAGGGGATACCTTGAATAGAGAGCCTGACTGATCTGGGCCTCTTCAAAGCAGAGTCAAGGAAGGGTTAGCCATCAATTGCTTGAATTCTTGGTTGGTTGATCTCAGCCAGATTCCCCCCCAAAGTACTTGGCTTTCTAGCAGTCATAAAGGCAGGGTAATGTACAAAACTTCGAAGCTTTGGAAGCCAACCCACTCCCCTTCTCCCACTGAGCCAGGCCAGGGAGCATCTTGGTCTTCTTCTCCCTGATTACAATGGTCTGCACAAGTTGTGTGAAGCTTTGGCAGAGCCCCTCATTTTATGACCCACCTGTGCTTCACTTTGGGTGGGTTGGCACATGTGTGCGCCTCCATCCTATCTGCCCCTACTCCTCCTGCTGCGGAGCTCCCAGCTTGCCTCTGAACCCTTGAAGGGCAGCCACGTCCAATTGGGGGGGGGAAGGGGGGAACATGGATGGCTCCATCTGTGTCCAGCCTGTCTCACTGTGTGCCATTTCGCCTGTGCTGTTTATGAATCTCCTCCATCCCATCTCAGCATTCAACTGTGCTAAAACAGAATAAAAAGAATAAACCGCAGCCACACGAAAATGTATTTAAACATCTGTTTCAATATATTTCTAACATACTTTCTCTCAAGGTACATAATTCTCAACAAATTTTACCTTAAAACATGGGGGTTTTTTAGTCATGAACTGCATAAAAGAATAGCGAAGTGTGAAAACAAAAAAAAAAAGTAACTGCACTCTGATCCACTCCTAGTCCAGGAGACAAAGTTTCATATTGAAATTTGCCAGTTCCTCCTCCCTCCCTCACTGAAAGAGCCAAGAGCTGCCATCTCTGGAGCTCTTGATGGGGGTCAGGATCAAAGGGGGGGTTGTGCCAGCCCTCCTGACTCTGGCAGCAGAAGAGTATCCTTCTCCGGACCATATCCAGCCTCGCTCCAGCTGTTGGAGGAAGTTTTCCTTTCAGAGTGAGATCCCAAGGGCTGGGGTAGAACTCGCCTTTCAGGCCGAGTAACAACCCCAGCTCGCCCTCTTTGGAACTGCAGTGTGGCTGGAAGAAACTTGAATCTCGTTGCCTCGAGCCGGACCAGAAGTTCCAGGCCGGTGTCACTTCTTCTGGAGAGCAGCTGAGCCCAGTTACACAGCAGCAGGCTCCAGGCAGGAGAGGGCAAACCTCACCCCTCCAAGGGGCTGCCGGTGCTTCTCTCCCCTGCTGGGTGCATCCCCATCCCAAAAAGCTGTGGCTTCTTGACCTTCGCCCTGGACTTCTGTGCAGAAAGGCCCAGGTTGAAGGAAGCCCACAGCAATGCCAGGATCTGAATCTGCCCTCCCCCCTTCCAGTGAAGTAAATCATCCAACCAATGGGATCTAGTGGAAACTACTTAAAATGCAACTCGCCTGCATGCCCAACATCCTATATTAAAACTGACTGTGTTAAATGCTTTTATCTTGTGCATAATTATACTAACTGATGCATAAACAGGCTTGTAGAACATAGCACATAACTCTGGTGTGAGGGGGGAGGGGGTGTTTCTATTGGCTGAATAGTGAATGCAAAGACCACCCTTCCCCCCCCCCCCAATCCAAAGGCTTGCTCGATGGCACACCCTGAGCAATCGCACTCAAGGTGAGGAGGCAGGTGGCTGACCAGGTTGGGGAATTAGAGGAGCTGCAGCTGGTTTTGTAATCGGCTAGTTTTCAGAGAGGCTGGTTGAGAGCGGCTGCTTGGAGGCACCTCCTGTCCTTGTTCTTTGTGCCCCCCTGTTTTGCTGACAGTGGGAGACCATCAGCTACAATCTCCCCTTGCACTCCCACAGCCTGCCTGACCCTTTAGGGATGGGGGCAGCTGCTCTTCTCTGCCAGGGCCAGGTGAGGCTTCTGCTGGCAAAGGGGTTTGCCTGCCATGGTCACCGCCTAACCCCTCACTGGGGAAGGAGCTCGTTTTTAAATGTTGGACTAGGTAACCAATGGGCTGACTTCGCCCATCACCATCTCGCTTTCCCTGCTTTATTTTGGAAACAATTCAGACTGTTTTGAAGCATCCTGGTGGAGAGTTATTTCCATCTTTGGCTCAGAAGAAAAATGCATTTATTTTTAGATAACTCATGATATCTTGGCCATTTTGAGGGCAAACAGGAAGTAGCAATGGCATGATGGGCTCCCTTGTGAGGAGCAGGAAGTCAGCCTTCTCTTCTTTGTTTTAAGATTCAATTTCTATTAAGTCTTAAATTTTCTACTGGCAGATAACCACTTTTGTGTCTTAAATGGGGCTTTGTTTGAGTTCAAAAGGCCTTGTGACTGAATAAAATTGCACAAGTTTTTGTTAATGTCAAGCCATTGTTATTATTAGACGGGCAAAGGAATGAGCAAAATCTAATTGGCAGCAGGAAGGAAGAAATCTCTTGAGTGGACTTCGCTTCCCAGAAGTGTTGCAATTCCAGAGCACGCTGCTCGGGATTTAAAGATTTTGAAAGCTGGTAAGATCAAAGACGAAGAAAAATGCTTTTCATATAACATCCTATTAAAAACTAAAGGCGCTATACTGGGCGATGCATTTTGCAGCTGGATACTTATGGCAATAATTAGAACAGAGAGCAGTTTGCCATTTTAATAAAACCCCAAATAAAACCCATACGTCTCCTGGCTTGTTGAACCACCGCATGAATGAAAGACCTCAGCAGGCACCCCTTGTTAGGGGAACATTTCTGCTCCTGGAGTCACCCCTCCCCACCCAAGAGACACCTTTGCACCCAGCTGGGCAACAGGATTCCAGAGCAGCTCTAGAGATTTTGGTATGAATGCCCCTGGGTGAGGGCCTCCCCCTGCCTCTCAGGGGAAGATATGGCCATGTGGATCGCAATCCCTTCCCTGGCAGGGGGTAGTTACTGGAGTCTCCCATGCCCGACCTTGTTTACTCCCCTTTGGCTCCAAACCTGGAGGTGGCCAGAAAATGGGTGAGGTTTGCCCCGACGTGTGGGGACAAACTTCAAAAGGATGTGGAAGAAATTGCTGCTCCGGGACATCGCACCTTTTCAAAGCAGCAACTGTTGTTTGTGCTGACCCATTGAAGCAGCTGCATCTTTAATCTGCACCTTCAAAGCTCTGAGACGTTTGTCCCAAGTAATTTTAAGAGCATGCACAATCTATTTTTCTTCAATCTTAAGCAAAGCTGGTCAGAGCAAGTTGCAATAGGGATGGTCACGTTTGTCCCTTTTCATGATTTGTTTCATTTAGAATGGGGAGAATGTGTCTCCAACATGAGGCATGCAGAACTAAAGCTTATCTTGAGCAGTTAACTGATGTTTGCTGTAAATATATTTGATATTCTACATGTATTTCCTCCTCCCCGATATTATAAATATGACCTAACAAAGGCAACATAATCTACAGGCTGTTCATATCTTGTTTTCAGCATTCTTTTGTTTGTACATAGTGTACACATTTTTGTCATTTATGTTACTATAGGTTATATGCCTGATAAGGTGATTATCTGTAAATAGAAAAAAAATGTCCCAATAATATCACAGAGTTCCTCATTTAAAAAATAAAATAAAAGGGTTATTGAATAACCTTTTGCATTGATGAAATTTAACACTACCAGAAAGAATTAAAAGCTGAGCCAAGTATAAACACTCAATTTTTGTATGTTTTCCAAATTGTATGTATTAAAGCTTTTGATACTGTATTATGTGCCGATAGTTTCCCAAACACATAGCAAGCAGAAGATATTTTGTACTTTTTGATCCACTGTAATATTTAATAAAAAATGTTACTATCTGTCTCTTTTTGTGTTTATACATACATAAAATTTAATTTCCATAGTTCTTTCAGAGAGAATTGAGGGCTGCTCCACTAATGCTTTTATTAACCTCTTAAAAGCAATTTATCAGGAAGCAGCATACCCTCATACATGTACGCACACATATACTCATACAATCTGTAACAAATAAAAAATAATTTAGCTACCATTCAGGCACCAAAAATATCTCCAGATAAGCAGTTATGTCTTTGCAAACTAAAGAATGGGAGCGGATAGAGATGTTGTATTAAGATTTGTTTGGCTTAGTTGTTTTTCAAATCCAAGAAGAGAGAGAGAGAGAAAATCTATAATTAAATACATTATATAAATCTATGGTGTATTTTGCACATTCTATGTATTTACTACTTTACACAGGTTGTCTTGGTCCACTCAGTAGGAATACTAAGTGTTTGCACACATAAGCCCCAAAATATTGTTTCATGGCTCCTGTAACTGATGGAGGACTCCCGGGTATGAGTCCACTGCAGAGCAACGAGCAGCCCTGGCTGGGAGGCGGAGTGAGGGGTGCAAGGAAGTTTAGGTTTCCACTCACAGGAGGTTCGTCTGTCTGCAGTTTAAGTCTGTGAAGGAGATGTGGAGAAGTTGCACACAGCGCTACCCATGATGTCCTCTTCTAAGGGAGCAGCTGAAGAATGAAGGAGCCTTGTAAATTGTTTCAGAAAGAGCACCAACAACAGCACTTCTGTGGGGCCTCTGGGAGGCCAGTGATGCCCTGGGTCTGCAGCAGCAGCTTTTGGCCTCTGGGGCTCTGAGAGGCTTCCTAAATGACACAACATTACCTTGTGGCAGCAGAATGGGAACTGGGCAGAGCAGATTTTGCAGGAACAGCAATAGCGTTTAGACTTATATACCATTTCACGATGCTTTACTGCCCTCTCTAAGCAGTTGACGGAGTCAGCCTATTGCGCCCAACAACCTGAGTCCTCATTTTACCAATTCCAGAAGGACGGAAGACAACCTTGAGCCAGTGAGAATCAAACTGCCAAACTGCTGGCAGTTGGCAGTCGGCAGAATTAATGGGGAAGACTTTTGGGTAACTAAGAGAAGGATCTCATGCGACCCTCACAGAAAACTACTGAAGCAGAAATGCTGATTAGTGGGGCCCCAGCTGAGAGAAGAAAGTCACTGTTTTCACAACAGATTTCAAGAAAAGGTAAGGATTGCAAGCCCACATTAAACCAAGAAAGTCAGTGTAATATAGAGAAGGGCAGGACAAGAACTGAGGATAGGCATCCCTCAATGGGTGACATTGAGCCACTCCTTGTCCTTTAGCCCAGCCTACCACCCAGGATTGTGATGATGGAAAAAAGTCAGGAAGGAGGGTTCCAATGGCTGCATCACCCACATTGCCATCATTATCTGTTACACAGGTACAGCTAAGGCTGATGACCTTCATCTGTTCAATCATGCTAAATATTATGTAAATGCCTACGTTGACTAACATCATGGTTGTGGGACAAGATCCTGACCTCTGCTGTCCCTCACAGCTTTAGCCAATCACATCT